>CM055118.1:565270028-565372528 GCA_029206835.1 Rana muscosa
AGAGGATGATCCAGAGGTATTTTTGACCACATTTGAAAGGACCGCTGAAAGAGAAAAGTGGCCTGAGGAGCAGTGGGCTGGACTGGTGGCTCCTCTGTTAACTGGTGAATCGCAGAAAGCTTACTATGACCTAGAGCCTAACCAAGCAAAAGACTATGTGATGCTAAAAGCTGAAATATTGGCAAGGCTGGGTGTCACCCAGGCTGTCCGGGCTCAGCGTGTGCATAACTGGACTTTCCAGCTTGGAAAACCCCCCAGGTCTCAAATGTATGATCTCATTCACCTGAGCAGAAAGTGGCTACAGCCAGAGACTTTGTCCGCACCAAAGATTGTGGAGCGTGTTGTAATGGATCGGTTTTTGAGAGCTCTTCCTACTGCCATCCAAAAGTGGGTGAGCCATGGAGACCCAGAGATGGTCTTGTGGATCGTGTGGAGAAATACTTGGCTACAGAGAACCTGACGGCCTCTTCCAGAGACACTTGGACTTTCCACCCTAAGACCAGACCATCCCCAGGGGCGGATAAGAGGATTCCAAGGGGTGAGGGTGGAGAGAGTGAGAGGGTGGGAGCTCTACCCCAAGTTTGGCGAGAACAGCCTGGGAAATCAGCGGCTCAAGAGGCGGCAAGAAGGATCGTTTGCTACCGCTGCCGGCAAGCGGGACATATTGCAGCCAATTGCCCGGTTGTGGAGGAACCCATGCAGTGTGACTTTCTGACGGGCAGACGTCAGTCGCTGTGTGCGACAGTCGCATGCACTGCCATTCGAGGAACTGAGAAACATTTATGCAAAATGTGTGTTAATGGTAGAAATGTTGTGGTATTGCTGGATTCAGGTAGCCTTGTGACCCTGATAAAGGCTGAGTTAGTTAAAACAGAGGTCTCTGGGAATAGCAAGGTAGCTGTTATTTGTGTGCATGGGGACACCCGAGAGTATCCAGTGACTACAGTGTGTTTCGAGACCCCCAAAGGTACCCTCTCTCATCCAGTGGGCTTAGTATCTCAGTTACCGCATGACGCCATTGTGGGAAGGGATTTTCCGAAGTTCTGGGAACTGTGGGATGATCCTGAGCCCCCCACTGGTGCCCCTATGTACCAGGAATGTGATAGCCAGAACTCCCCTGAGAGTGGTGAGGACTCTCCGGAGTTTCCCTTGTCAGTATTGGCGGGGGAGACTCGGGAAGCTGGAGGGGAGCCCACCTCCTCAGACGAAAACCTACCGTCTGTGGAGTTTTCTGATCTTGAGGTTCACAGGGAAAACTTTGCCACAGAACAGTTGAAAGACCCCGCCCTAATAAAGGCACGGGAAAACGTAGTGAAAATAGATGGCGAGTTAGTGAACCCAGATAATACCTGCACTTACCCATACTTCAGCGTAGAGAAGGACCTACTGTATCGGGTGGCAAAAAGGGCAGAAGAAACCGTTGAGCAGCTTGTGGTGCCCAAACCTTACAGGAAGTTGGTGTTGGAGTTGGCCCATGGGCACATTCTTGGAGGTCATCTGGGGACAGAGAAAACCCGAGAGAGGGTATTACAGAGATTCTATTGGCCGGGGGTGATGAAGGACATAGAAAATTATTGTTCCTCCTGCCCTGTGTGTCAGAGGTCGGCCCCGATGCCACATTTCCGTAGCCCGCTGGTCCCTCTACCCATCATTGAGGTCCTGTTTGAGAGGATCGCCATGGATTTGGTAGGTCCTATAATCAAGTCCGCTAGGGGGCACCAGTACATATTAGTTATAATGGACTATGCCACCCGATATCCAGAAGCGATCCCTCTCCGAAATACCTCGGCCAAAACCATAGCCAAAGAGCTATCTCTTGTGTTTAGCCGGGTGGGTATTTGTAAAGAACTGCTTACGGACCAAGGTACACCCTTTATGTCCCGGGTTATGAAGGAGCTGTGTAAATTGTTCAAAGTGACGCAATTACGTACATCTGTGTATCACCCCCAAACCGATGGGCTGGTTGAAAGATTCAACAAAACCCTAAAACAAATGTTGAAGAAAGTGGTGGATAGAGATGGAAAGGATTGGGACTGTCTACTTCCTTATCTGATGTTTGCTATTAGGGAGGTGCCCCAATCCTCTACGGGATTCTCCCCCTTTGAGTTACTATATGGGAGACACCCAAGAGGGCTGTTGGATATTGCCAAGGAAACTTGGGAAAGTGAGAGTTCTCCCCACAGGAGTGTGATTGAGCATGTCGCCCTGATGCAAGACCGAATTGCACAGGTAATGCCCATCGTGAAGGAACATTTGGCCCAAGCGCAGTTAGCACAGCAGAGAGTGTACAACCGTGGAGCCAAGACCCGTACCTTTTCCCCGGGGGATAGGATACTGGTACTTGTCCCTACGGTTGAAAGTAAATTCCTTGCCAAATGGCAAGGCCCCTACGAGATAATGGAAAAAGTGAGCGAAGTGAATTACAAGGTCAGACAACCAGGAAGGCAAAAGCCCGAACAGATCTATCACGTTAATCTGTTGAAAGCCTGGAGGGATAGAGAGTCCCTAGCCGCAGACACTTGGTCACCAGCTCAAACTGGTTGCGTGATTCCTGAGGTTGGAATAGCAGCCACCTTGTCACAACCCCAACAACAGGAGGTTAAGGAGTTTGTGCTTCGCAACAAGGAGTTATTCTCTGAGCTGCCGGGACAAACATCTGGGGTAGAGCATGACATCATTACCCCGCCCGGTGAAAGGGTGAAGTTAAAAACCCTATCGGATCCCAGAGGCCCGACGGGAGGCAATAGGGGAGGAAGTACAGAAAATGCTGAACTTAGGGGTGATAGAGGAGTCCCAAAGTGATTGGTCTAGTCCCATTGTGTTGGTGCCTAAACCGGATGGGAGCTGGCGATTTTGTAACGATTTTCGTCAGTTGAACAAAGTTACAAAATTTGACACCTACCCCATGCCACGTATAGATGAGTTGATCGACCGGCTGGGAACAGCCCGATACATGACGACTCTTGACCTCACAAAAGGGTATTGGCAAATCCCCCTGGCCAAGTCGGCCAAAGGGAAAACCGCATTTGTAACCCCAGACGGGGCGTTCCAATATAAAAGAATGCCGTTCGGGTTACAGAATGCGCCGGCCACATTCCAGCGGAAAATGGACCAGATGCTGAGGCCCCATCGGAAGTATGCTGCGGCTTACCTGGATGACGTAATTGTCCATAGCACAGATTGGGCCTCACATCTGCCAAAAGTGCAAGCAGTCCTGGACTCTGTTCGGGAAGCGGGGTTTACGGCTAACCCCAAGAAGTGTACCATTGGGCAGGAGGAGGCCAAATATCTTGGGTACACCATTGGGAGGGGAGTAATAAAACCCCAACTCAACAAAGTCGAGGCCATCCAGAGTTGGCCACGTCCCAACAGCAAGAAGCAGGTACGAGCCTTTCTGGGAATCGCTGGGTATTATCGGCGATTCATTCCCCACTTTGCTTCTAAGGCTGTGCCCCTAACCAACCTGACGAAGGGGAAAGGGTCGGTCATGATTAAATGGACCCCCGAGGCTGAGGCAGCATTCCAATTCTTGAAACAAGCCTTATGTAGCCAGCCAGTGTTGTACTCACCCGACTTCTCTAAAGACTTTGTCGTACAAAGTGATGCGTCAGATGTGGGGTTAGGAGCAGTATTGTCCCAGGTCTGGAACGGGGAAGAGCACCCAGTCATTTACCTCAGCAGGAAGTTGAAGTCCCATGAGGTAAATTACGCCACCGTTGAAAAGGAGTGTTTAGCGGTGAAGTGGGCTCTAGATTCCCTTCGGTACTACCTGCTAGGTAGGCACTTTGACATGGTTACGGATCACGCTCCGTTAAAGTGGATGGCTCAAAACAAGGAAACAAATAGAAGAGTGAATAGGTGGTTCCTGGCCCTCCAGGAATTCAACTTCACAGTAAAGCATCGCCCTGGCGTTCAAATGGGGAATGTGGATGCTTTGTCTCGAGTACATGAATGCCTGATTGCTGGTGTTCCAACCCCAAGGTTAAAACAAGAGGGGGGGGTATGTGACAGCAGGAAGGTAAAGTCACCTGGTTGCATCCAGGGGGGTAGATATATTTCGCCCAGATTCAGGCTTTACGCCGACTTATACAACTAGGTGGAGAGTTGTATAAGCCCAGCTGAGGCTAGTGGGCTCATGGATGACTCATACCTCTAGGGAGAGTGTGGGGCGTCGTGCAGACAGGGAGTTGATGAGACCAGCTGAAGCTTGTCAGCTCATTTAGGCCTCTATAAGAACTCCCAGCTTCATTAGGGGTTAGCTCATGCCTGGAAGCAGACCTGTGTGGACTTCCTGGAGAGAGTGAACCCTTGTGCGGTGAGACAAAGCCTGTGTGGCTATTTGCTTGGACATTTAAAACCAGGGACTTAGGGACTAGGACAGCACTAGGCTGATCCCAGTTGTTAGTTAGGAAACCTGTATGTTTAGTCAGAGGTCAAGTTGACCAGGATTTATTTTGTTTATGTTTCTTTTGCTTTGCTGTGTTTTGCCACTGTAAATAGAAAATAAACCGCACCTTTTTGATTTTGAAAACCACAACCTCCGTTTGCTGGGCCTGTTTTTGTGTGGGGAGCCCATCCCGGGGGTCACGCACACCCGCTGCCGAGCTAACCCCCTCACAATATATATATATGGAGTCCTTGTTGGAACAAATAATCAATTTCTACTATATGCTATTAGGTTCTACCTCTCTGTCCAAAGTAATTTTGATTTATAGCAAAATGCATAATATTCAAAAATGCAACTATGACAATTTGAACCAATTAAAGTTTGTATTTATCCAACATGTCTATCCTGCTTCCGTGTGCTTCATGCAAAGTCCCGCCCCATGCTCCTCTTTTTTAAGAGTTATACCAATACCTCATCCCCTAGACTAGCTGTGCCAGAGGAGGGTCGAGTAGATTGCCGGGGGTATTGGAAGTGCTGTGTACAGGGCCCGAAATATTACCAGCGGCCCTCTTAAGTTGGGGGCATCGCTACATAAGCAACTACAGTAGATATAAAAAGTCTACACACCCCTGTTAAAATGTCAGGTTTCAGTGATGTAAAAAAATGAGATAAAGATAAATCCTTTCAGAGCTGTTTCCACCTTTAACCACTTTCTTACTGGGCACTTAAACCCCTTCCTGCCCAGGCCAATTTTCAGCTTTCAGCGCTGTCTCTCTATGAATGACAATTGTGTTGTCGTGTTAAAGTGTACCCAAAAGAAAAAGAGCTTTTGGTGGTATTGGTGGTTTGGTGGTATTTAATCACTACTGGGTTGTTTATATTCTGCTAAAAAAAACGCAAATAGACCGAAAATTTTTCGTTTTCAAATATTTTATTAAAGATTACACAATACAGTTCATATATGTTATACAAGATTTTAAAATAAGTAGATAAGTGTAGATGGAATTTTTATCTTCTCTACAATTTTGTATATAAATATGGAGTAAAGAAAATGTATTATTGAAAATAAATGCATAAGTAATAACAATCATTAAATGAAACAGTATAAAAAGAGGGAAGAGAGAAAAAAAAAAAGAAAAGGGGAGGATGGGGGGGGGAAGGGGGAAAGGAGTAATATGTAATAAGAAAGCTTATCTTATACCATTTGTAATCAGATTTATCGATATCTAAACATAAGAAATACATAAAAGGAGATGAATAGTTTAATTGGGAATAAGACCGAAAATTTTAAAACAAAAAAAACTTTCATAGTTTTAAAAGATTAGGGCTAGTTTACACTTGCTTTAAAACAAGGCTTTGGACAGGCTTTGTTAAAGCTCTCTGAACACCATTTAAAGCTCCTGTCACCAAATAAAATGGTTAACCATTTTATTTAGTAACAAGAGCTTTGACTACTAGCGTTCAGAGAGCTTTAACAAAGCCTGTCCAAAGTCTTGTTGAAGCCGAAGCAAGTGTAAATGAGCCCTAAAAGTTTCATAGATTAAAAGTACCCTTTCTGTCTTTGAAATTCTGAAATTCTGAAATTCGAAATTCGAAAATTCGTAAACTGAAAAATTTGGAAATCCGAAAATTCGGAAATTGAAAAATTCAGAAATTCGGAAATTCGAAATTTCGGAAATCCGAAAATTTGGAAATTAAAAAATTCAGAAATTCGAAAATTTCGGAATTAACAAATTTCTCTAAACTCATGAAAACGAATTAGAAACTAAACGAATTGCACATGTCTAGAGGAGATAAACCATAACATTTATCAGGTATTTTAACTTTTCAAAAGAACACACAGGGGGCACACAAATGCAAGTAAGTAAGGTTTATTTAAAAAATAAAAAATAAATAGTCCATTGAATACTAACAAATGACAGAAGTAACATACATAACAACAATCTCCGATGGTCAACCAGTGTGGCAACGAGTGACCAGGCTATAGGCGATGTTGCTGACACGCTTTGGGGACACACCCCCTTCCTCAGAGCTCAAGCCAACTGGTATTTGCCTCCTAATAAATGCAACAGGCACCTTATAGCTCCACCCCCCAATTAGGCAGGGTGTCACAGCCAGTGTTAATTTTGTCAACTAAAACTTTTTAGTCTACTAAATTAACCACTTAAGCCCCGGACCATTTGGTAGCTAAAGGACCAGAGGTGAATTCAGAATTTTGCACTGCGCTGCTTTAACTGTAAATTGTGCGGACATGCAATGTTGTACCCAAACTAAATTTGCGTCCTTTTCTTCCCACAAATAGAGCTTTCTTTTAATGGTATTTGATTGCCTCTGCGATTTTTATTTTTTGCGATATAAACGGAAAAAGACCGAAAATTTTGAAAAAAAATGATATTTTCTAATTTTTGTTATAAGAAAAATCGAATAAACTCAATTTTAGTCATACATTTAGGCCAAAATGTATTCAGCCACATGTCTTTAGTAAAAAAAATGTCAATAAGCGTATATTTATTGGTTTGCGCAAAAGTTATAGCGTTTACAAACTAGGGTACATTTTCTGGAATTTACACAGCTTTTAATTTATGACTGCCTATCTCATTTCTTGAGGTGCTAAAATGACAGGGCAGTACAAAACCCCCCCAAATGACCCCATTTTAGAAAGTAGACACCCCAAGGAAATTGCTGAGAGGCATGTTGAGCCCATTGAATATTTTTTTTTTGTCCCAAGTGATTGAATAATGACAAAAAAAATAAAAAATTACAAAAAGTTGTCACTAAATGATATATTGCTCCACACATGCCATGGTTATATGTGGAATTGCACCCCAAAATACATTCTGCTGCTTCTCCTGAGTACGGGGATACCACATGTGTGGGACTTTTTAGGAGCCTAGCCATGTACGGGACCCCGGAAACCAAGCACCGCCTTCAGGATTTCTAAGGGCGCAAATTTTTGATTTCACTCCTCACTACCTATCACAGTTTTGAAGGCCTTAAAATGCCAAAATAGCACAAAACCCCCCCAAATGACCCCATTTTAGAAAGTAGACACCCCAAGGAAATTGCTGAGAGGCCTGTTGAGCCCATTGAATATTTTATTTTTGTCCCAAGTGATTGAATAATGACAAAAAAATAAAAATAAAATAAAATTACAAAAAGTTGTCACTAAATGATATATTGCTCACACATGCCATGGTTATATGTGAAATTGCACCCCAAAATACATTCTGCTGCTTCTCCTGAGTACGGGGATACCACATGTGTGGGACTTTTTAGGAGCCTAGCCACGTACGGGACCCCGGAAACCAAGCACCGCCTCCAGGATTTCTAAGGGTGCAAATTTTTGATTTCACTCCTCACTACCTATCACAGTTTTGAAGGCCATAAAATGCCAAAATAGCACAAACCCCCCCCAAATGACCCCATTTTGGAAAGTAGACACCCCAAGCTGTTTGCTGAGAGGCATGGTGAGTATTTTACAGCTCTCATTTGTTTTTGAAAATGAAGAAAGAACATTTTTTTTTTTTCTTTTTTTTTTTCAATTTTCAAAACTTTGTGACAAAAAGCGAGATCTGCAAAATACTCACAATACCTCTCAGCAAATAGCTTGGGGTGTCTACTTTCCAAAATGGGGTCATTTGGGGGGGGGGGGGTTTGTGCCATCTGGGCATTCCATGGCCTCCGAAACTGTGATAGGCAGTGAGAAGTGAAATCAAAAATTGACACCCTTAGAAAGCCTGAAGGCGGTGCTTGGTTTTTGGGGTCCCGTACGCGGCTAGGCTCCCAAAAAGTCTCACACATGTGGTATCCCCGTACTCAGGAGAAGCAACAGAATGTATTTTGGGGTGTAATTCCACATATGCCCATGGCATGTTTGAGCAATATATCATTTAGTGACAACTTTGTGCAAAAAAAAAAAAAAAAATTGTCTTTTTTCCGCAACTTGTGTCAACATATAAAATATTCCATGGACTCGACATGCCTCTCAGTATATAGCTTGGGGTGTCTACTTTCCAAAATGGGGTCATTTGGGGGGGTTTTGAACTGTTCTGGCATTTTATACACAACATTAGGAAGCTTACATCCACTCTTCTAACCACTTGAAGACAAAGCCCTTTTTGACACTTTTTGTTTACATGAAAACATTTTTTTTTTTTGCAAGAAAATTATGTTGAACCCCCAAACATTATATATATTTTTAAAGCAAAGGCCCTACAGAATAAAATGGTGGGTGTTGCATTTTTTTTTTCTACACAGTATTTGCGCAGCGATTTTTCAAACACATTTTTTGGGGAAAAAATACACTTTTTTAAATTTTAATGCACTAAAACACACTATATTGCCCAAATGTTTGATGAAATAAAAAAGATGATCTTAGGCCGAGTACATAGATACCAAACACGACATGCTTTAAAATTTCGCACAAACGCGCATTGGCGACAAACTACATACATTTTTAAAAGCCTTTAAAAGCATTTACAGGTTACCCCGTTAGATTTACAGAGGAGGTCTACTGCTAAAATTACTGCCCTCGATCTGACCTTCGCGGTGATACCTCACATGCATGGTGCAATTGCTGTTTACATATGACGCCAGACCGACACTTGCGTTCACCATTGGGCAAGAGCAGGGCAGGACAGGGGTGCTTTTTTTTATTTTATTTTTTTATTATTAATTTTGCTTTTTTATTTTATTTTTAAACTGTTGCTTCCATATTTATTTATTTTTATCACTTTTATTGTTATCTCAGGGAATGTAAATATCCCCTATGATAGCAATAGGTAATGACAGGTACTCTTTTTTGAAAAAAACTGGGGTCTATTGGACCCTAGATCTTTCCTCTGCCCTCAAAGCATCTGACCACACCAAGATCGGTGTGATAAAATGCTTTCCCAATTTCCCAATGGCGCTTTTTATATCCGGGGGGGGACATTCCCTCCCACTGCTTGTAAAAGCAGTCCAGAGGCTAATTAGCCATTAGGATTGCTTTTACATGAAAGCCGGCCGCTGGCTGAACAGAATGATACCAAGATGATACCTAAACCCGCAGGCATCATTCTGGTATAAACATTCAAAGTCCAGCAACATACCAGTACGTTGCTGGTCCTTGTTGGACATGTATTGTAATCTTTTTTTTTCATGCAGCCTGTTGGCTGAACGAAAAAAAAAGATTGATCGGTGGGTATGCCCACCATTAGAATACCGCCCTTCATCCACCCACTTCTAATGATGGGCATACATGCACCATTTATATATGCCGAAGCATGGGGGCATCTTCTCGCAAAAGTTATGCCGCGTACACATGGTCAGATTTTTCCACGGGCAAGCCTCCGTCGGAATTTCGACCGTATGTACGCGGCATTAGGAGCAAAATCGCTCCTCCGCTCCTGCTGCCCCAATGCTTCGGCATATATGCTTTTTTTTTTTAACTGTGGTGGTGAAATCACCTCCTACAGCACTGGAGTCGCAGGGATCAGGCCTGTCTCTGCGAACGCTGCAGTTATGTGTGTTGTGTTTTGTAAGTGACAGTGATCGATCGATACTGCACTTGGGTGGCCTGGGCTGGACGGAGGGGCAAAACGCAGGTGCTAGCAGGTATCTGGGCTGATCCCGCTAACACTGCGTTTTTGGGAACCCTAAACTGCTGGGGACGCTAGTATAGATCTGATCAGATCAGATATTGATCTGTTCAGATACTATACCACTAAGGGGGGTGTATGCTTCACGCGTGGGTGTTAGTGCTACTGGCACTAACCTGACGCTGCCTGGGGTGTGACGCAGACCCTCTCTGACGCTAAAACCTAATTGATATCACCCGCCGGGAGATCAGGGGGTTAAACCTTTATTGGGTTATATACGGCGAGTGCCCTGACACTATAAAAAGCAAACTAACTAACCAGCGTCACCCGTAACACTTATATGATGATCACTGGTGAAAGGGTTAACTAGGGGCAATTAGGGGGTTAAAACCTTTATTAGGTAATATATGGGGGTACCTGACGCTATATAAAAACCTGACGGCGAACCTAAAAAAAAATTACTGGCTACCTATCGGCATCACCGACACTAAGACAACGATCATAAAAACGATCGCTTAGTGACAGTGGTGATAGGGGGTGAAAGGGTTACCTGGGGGGCGATCAGGGGGTTAAACCTTTATTAGATAATATATGGGGGTACCTGACGCTATAAAAACCTGCGGCGAACCTAAAAAAAATTACTGGCTACCGATCAGCATCACCGACGCTAAGAAATCGATCAGAAAAATGATCGCATAGCGACGGCGGTGCTAGGGGGTGAAAGGGTTACCTGGGGGGTGATCAAGGGGGTTAAACCTTTATTAGGTAATATATGGGGGTACCCGACGCTATAAAAACCTGCGGCGAACCTAAAAAAAATTACTGACTACCGATCAGCATCGCCGACGCTAAGACATCGATCAGAAAAATTATCGCTTAGTGACAGTGGTGATAGGGGGTGAAAGGGTTACCTGGGGGGCGATCAAGGGGGTTAAACCTTTATTAGGTAATATATGGGGGTACCCGACGCTATAAAAACCTGCGGCGAACCTAAACAAAATTACTGGCTACCGATCAGCATCACCGACGCTAAGACATCGATCAGAAAAATGATCGCATAGCGACGGCGGTGCTAGGGGGTGAAAGGGTTACCTGGGGGGTGATCAAGGGGGTTAAACCTTTATTAGGTAATATATGGGGGTACCCGACGCTATAAAAACCTGCGGCGAACCTAAAAAAAATTACTGGCTACCGATCAGCATCGCCGACGCTAAGACATCGATCAGAAAAACTATCGCTTAGTGACAGTGGTGATAGGGGGTGAAAGGGTTACCTGGGGGGCGATCAAGGGGGTTAAACCTTTATTAGGTAATATATGGGGGTACCCGACGCTATAAAAACCTGCGGCGAACCTAAAAAAAATTACTGGCTACCGATCAGCATCACCGACGCTAAGACATCGATCAGAAAAATGATTGCTTAGCGACGGCGGTGCTAGGGGGTGAAAGGGTTACCTGGGGGGTGATCTGGGGGTTAAACTTTTATTAGGGGGGATTAGGGGGCTACACTGGACCTAAAACTAAATGTAGTGACACTTTTACAGTCACAAATGTCACTGATTGCAGTGATCACTAAATAAATGGTCACTGCAATCAGTGACACTGTGACTGGGGGCTGGGGGGTGATCTGGGGGTGTCTGGGGGGGCCTGGGGGGGCGATTTATGTGCCTATGTGTCCTAGTGTCAGTGTGCTGTTTTGTGTACTAACCTGCATCTTCTCCTGTACGGCGCTCGGTATATGTGAGCGCCGCAGGAGAGATGACATCACTTCCTCCAGCCTGTGTAAACAAGCACACAGGCAGGGGAAGCTCTCATTCGCCGGGAGCGATCGAGAGGGGGTGGCCGGAATCGAACGGCCGTCCCCTCATGCCGGATCTCTCTCGAAGGTAAAACGACCACCCACTGTAAAGAAGGGGGGTCCGATCGGACCCCCCAACTATACAAAGGCAATCACGTACATATACGTGATTCTGCCTGTCGGTGCCATTCTGCCGACGTATATTTACAGTGGGCGGTCGTTAAGTGGTTAATACTATTTTAGTCAACTAAAATACGACTGAAACTAAAACAATTGAGATGACTAAAATACGACTAAAACTAAAATGGCATTTTAGTCAAAAGACTAAAACTAAATTGAAATATTACTTCAAAATTAACACTGGTCTGTAATGCATGTTCATACTTCAGTACCATAAATAATAACATATTCGATTTTTAACTCCAGCAGTAGGGATGAGCCGAACACCCCCCTGTTCGGTTCGCACCAGAACCTGCGAACAGACAGAATGTTCGTGTGAACTTTAGAACCCTATTAAATACAATGGACTCGAACGTTCGAAATCAAAAGTGCTAATTATAAAGGCTAATATGCAAGTTATTGTCATAAAAAGCTTTTGGGGACCCGGGTCCTGCCCCAGGGAGCAGTGATTCGAAAAGTCTATGGGAGAAATCTAAAGTGCTAATTTTAAAGGCTTATATGCAAGTTATTGTCCTAAAAAGTGTTTGGGGACCCGGGTCCTGCCCCAGGGGACATGTATCAATGCAAAAAAAAGTTTTAAAAACTGCAGTTTTTTCGGGAGCAGTGATTTTAATAATGCTTAAAGTGAAACAATAAAAGTGAAATATTCCTTTATATTTCGTACCTAGGGTGTGTGTATAGTATGCCTGTAAAGCAGCGCTTGTTTCCCGTGCTTAGAACTGTCCCTGCACAAAGTGTCATTTCTGAAGGAAAAAAAGTAATTTAAAACTCACTCGCGGCTATAATGAATTGTCGGCTCCCAGCAATACATAGAAAAGTCATTGATAAAAAAAAAAAAGCGTCCCCCCAAATTCAATTACCAGGCCCTTCAGGTCTAGTATGGATATTAAGGGGAACCCTGCCGCAAATTTAAAAAAATTGGGACGAGTGTATTCATTTATTACACAGCGGAGGAAGTTCCCCATCAGGTCCGCTCAGGCTCAGCCAATGACGTTTCGTGTGGACAGCGCTGGACATCGGATCGCCGTGGGACACTGGATTTCATTGCTGGAATGTTTTTTTGTTGTTTTTTTTTAATAAAGGACTTTCCCAACGGTGTCTGTGTATTTTTTTTTACAATTTTTTACACTTTCTTTGTGAAATGGTAGGGGTTCAATGTACCCCATTACCAATTCACATAGGAGGGGCCGGGATCTGGGGGTCCCTTTTGTTAAAGGGGTCTTCCAGATTCCAATAAGCCCCCTGCCCGCAGACCCCCACAACCACCGGGCAAGGGTTGTGGGGATGAGGCCCTTGTCCCCATCAACATGGGGACATCCTCCCCATGTTGAGGGCATGTGACCTGGTACGGTTCAGGAGGGGGGGGCGCTCTCTCGTCCCCCCCTCTTTTCCTGTGGCCTGCCAGGTTGCGTGCTCGGATAAAGGGTCTAGTCTGGATTTTTGGGGGAACTCCACGCCATTTTTTATTTTATTTGGGGTGGAGTTCCCCTTAAAATCCATACCAGACCTGAAGGGCCTAGTATGGATATTTGGGGGGAACCACACGCATTTTTTTTTAATTTGCGGCAGGGTTCCCCTTAATATCCATACCAGACCTGAAGGGACTTTTCTATGTATTGCAGGGAGACGATAATTCGTTATAGCCGCGAGTGAGTTTTAAATGACTTTTTTTCCTTCAGAAATGACACTTTGTGCATGGACAGTTCTAAGCACGGGAAACAAGCGCTGCTTTACAGGCATACTATACACACACCCTAGGTACGAAATATAAAGGAATATTTCACTTTTATTGTTTCACTTTAAGCATTATTAAAATCACTGCTCCCGAAAAAACTGCCGTTTTTGAAACTTTTTTTTGCATTGATACATGTCCCCTGGGGCAGGACCCGGGTCCCCAAACACTTTTTATGACAATAACTTGCATTTAAAGCCTTTAAAATTAGCACTTTAGATTTCTCACATAGACTTTTCGAATTTGCCGCGAACACCCCAATTTGTTCGCTGTTCGGCGAACGGGCGAACGGGCAATGTTCGAGTCGAACATGAGTTTGACTCAAACTCGAAGCTCATCCCTATCCAGCAGTATATAATGAGTTTGGAAATTGTAGAGAAATGTTAACTAATACATTACAATTTAATTACACTCATTAGATTTTAGACGACTAAAATTCGTGTTAGTCAACTAAAATGTACTGGAGATATCGTTGACTAAATACGACTAAAACAAAAACAATTGCAGAAGACTAAAATGGGACTAAAACTGAATCAAAATTTGCTGCCAAAATTAACACTGGTCGCAGCATCAGACTTATCATCAAAGGTCATCATATATAATAAATACAACTATTAATATATAATAGTTGTATTGAGCGTATAGATTATATTATATTATAGCAAAGGAGGGGGGGCTTTAACTAAAAAAAATAAAAAAAAAATTCTAATTATAGTCTATTTAGTTATAATAATAATAATTATAATAATAATTTAAAAATCACTTTTTGAAAGGGGGATGTATGCCACTAACATGAGGCTGGCCATTGGGATTTCCTTGATCACCTACCCGATATTATAAGTGTGTGTTTGCAAACAGTGAACACTACAGATATATTATACATATATATATTTTTTTTATTAATATAATTAAATAGAATAATATAAATAGAAATGGTTGGCTTGAGCTTTAACCCCTAGTCTACCGCCTGCCGTCAATTGACGGCGGGACGAAGACCCTCTCGTTCTGGGAGGATGTCATATGACGTTGCGCCTTCCCGAGCCACTAGGGCCTGCCGCATCACTGGGGGCCCGATGCAAGTGCCCAGTGGCCGCGATGGCCACCGGGCACCCGCGATTGCCCAGTAACTGAGCAGGACCATGGATCTGTGTGTGTAAACACACAGATCCACGTCCTGTCAGGGAGAGGAGACCGATGGTGTGTCCCTTGTACATAGGGACACAGATCGGTCACCTCCCCCAGTCAGTCCTCTCCCCCCACAGTAAGAATCACTCCCTAGGAAACACATTTAACCCCTTGATCGCCCCCTAGTGTTAACCCCTTCCCTGCCAGTCATATTTATACAGTAATCAATGCATTTTTATAGCAGGGATCGCTGTATAAATGTGAATGGTCCCAAAAATGTGTCAAAAGTGTCCGATGTGTCCGCAGCAATATCACAGTCACGATAAAAATCGCTGATCGCCGCCATTACTAGTAAAAAAAATAAAAAAATAAAAATGCTATAAATCTATTCCCTATTTTGTAGATGCTATAACTTTTGCGCAAACCAATCAATATACACTTATTGCGTTTTTTTTTACCAAAAATATGTAGAAGAATACATATCGACCTAAACTGAGGAAAATTTTTGTATTAAAAAAAAAAAAGGATATTTATTATAGCAAAAAGTAAAAAATATTGTGTTTTTTTTCAAACTTGTCCCTCTTCTTTTGTTTATAGTGCAATAAATTAAAACCGTAGAGGTGATCAAATACCACCAAAATAAAGTTCTATTAGCCCAGGTTCACACTGGGCTGCGGGAGTGAAGCTGTGCGAGTTAAGCTCGCACGATTTCACTCTCGCTGGCAGTCCCAATTTGGGCCGTGATTACAAAGACATCTGACACAGATGTCAATGTAAATCGCAGCCGAAATCGCAAAAAGTAGTACAGAAACTACTTTTTGAAATCGGTGCAGCGCCGCAGATGCGGCGTCCCACCGATTAGGACGGTGCCATTGCCCGCAATTTGCGGCAAATATCGCCGATTTGACATGTGATTTGACATGTCAAATCGCATGTCAAATCGCACCAGTGTGAACCAGGGCTTTGTGGGGAAATAATTATAAAAATGTAATTTGGGTATAGTGTTGCATGACTGCGCAATTGTCATTCAAAGTGTGACAGCGCTGAAAGCTGAAAAATGGCTTGGGCAGGAAGGGGGTGAAAGTGCCCTGTAGGCAAGTGGTTAAGGAAGGGGATGTGTCCCCAAAATGCTCCAGCTTGCCAGCTTGTCAACAACTCGTTGCCACACTGGTTGACCATCGGAGATTGTTGTTATGCATGTTGCTTCTGTCCTAGTATTCAATTGGCTATTTGGATTAGTTTTTTTAGTAAACCTTGGGTAATGCACTAGGCGTTTGCGATTTTAACTTTCCAACATCTACCAAAAATAAATATACCCATTTTGGGTGGTCTGTCCCATTAAATGGATAATCAGTCATTAAGAAATAATCAAGAAATGACATCACCAGACAACTTCCACCTTCTGTAACAGAATTCCTTTCTTCATTGTTTACAGTTTCCAAATGGGTCCTGAGAACACTTAACCTAGGGAAACACACGGCTGGAGATGACTTTGATATATTAAGGTTATTATAAAACCCAGGAGCACAATAGTTTGGATTTCAAAATCCCCTTACTAAGCCGCCTCTATTTAGTTTTGCTCTTCAGATTTTTGATTGTGTTTGTTTTGAACACCTATCCTAACAGGCTAAATATTTCCCAGAACAGGATGACACAATGCCAAAATATAACAATATCCTCATTTTCTAAACATTGTGCAACTCTAGATCAGCTTTCATAGATGTACTGATTAGTGTACTATAAATATATCCATTTACCATTGTTTGCACACCATGGTCTGCAAGGAAGCTTCTATAGTGTCAATACATGAATATTATGATCCTGAACAGTCAAGCAACTGTATCATTCACTGACATATCTGTAAAACAGATCCTGACAACTAACTTACCACAATACAATGCTAGTCCTGTACAATGCATCATTTAAGTGGACCTGTTATGCCAAATTGCAAATCTTCCTTTCTATATCATCCATTGAAAGAAAAGGGGGGGGGGGTGAATGGCAAATGTATGCTTGTGCCACATCCAGTATATATGAGAAAAGAAAAAAGGGGTTCCCCTGGGTGGACTTTTAAGGCACTGATAGTATTAATTCCAAATATACGGGTGTAGCGGCCTCACTCTCTCTCCATCTTTGCCGGTTACACACCAACTCATGTCTAGGGGTTCCTGGGTTGTGAGAGTGAGATGCGCCACGGCCCATGTCCTCCCCATTGTAGTAGGGAGGTGAAGGCCACTTACTGATGTTTCCTCGGGCCGGTGTGTTCTGTGAATGCACTGAGTCTGTAATTGCAAGCTCACCAGCCTCCCCTTTGCTTCCAGTAACTGGAGTTCACACACCGGAGAAAGGTCCAACACTTGTTTATTTGACACTCCAATAAGCAAAGCACAATAAACAGTTCTTTTGCAGCAAACTGGTTGGGACCTATAACCTTGCCAACGGTGGGGCGAGCAGATCGAGGCACTTCCTAAAGTTTAAGTTCTATGCCACTGTACTATGACCAGCGGCGCCTAAGCCAATCCGGCTGTTACAGAACAGGAAAGATGGGGTCTCTTCCAGCAACCCCTATGAACAGCAATGGAGCCCTCTTCGATACGCTGTGGCCCCTATCAGGGGGATGTGTCCTCCCAAGAGAGTTCCCAGAGGCCCACTGTCACCGGGTTGGTGCTGCTCCGGGTCTCCAGTGGGTAACCTCTCTGGCCTCCTCACCTCAGATACGAGTCCCTCCGCTCAGGGACCCTCGGACAGTCCACCCTAGCGGGACCCAGTCGAAGGTACTGGGCCCCAGGCCTCCTCGATAGTACCTCACCCCAGGCTAAAGGTGCCTGGGATGGACGCCAACATGACTCCGGACCAGGCCATGGGCACCTGGACCAGATTCCTGGATCTCCAGCACCCAGGCCTAAGGGGCCTGGGTGCGGACCGCAACCCTCCTCCTCCGAGGACCCCCTTCTCCGCAAGACCTCGTGGTAAGGGCGTCTCCCCCTTTTATCTCCTCCCATCAACGGCCCGGCGGGTTCCCCGCCCCAGCCATACCATCTCCGGGAAGGGACAAAACAGGGAGCACTGCAGGAGATGATTCTACCTGAAGCCTGTGGGTACCCCGCCACCCACAGGCAAAGGAGAATACTACATCCTCCAATCCTCCACGAAACAAAAAGGGGTCTGAACCCTAACACAATTATACACCTGGGTCACACTATTCCCCAGGTGTATCCCATCAATTTGAGGACCCCGCTACACATTCCCCCCTGTGATTGGACGCTGGTCCCCAGCGTCAGGTGCACACCCATGCCTCCCATAAAGTGGTGACATGGAGTGAAACCCCTGAGGCAGTTCCTCTAAATTTTTCCCAAGTGCCAAGACCTGCTCAGGGAATGGGGAACATATAAAACAACTTATGTCATAAAACACTTTAAACACCTGCATAATCACAACCCCTCTCCCACACTGTCTAAGAGCCACCCACTCTCAATGATCTTGATTGACGATTCTCCTGCAGTGGAAAGAAAAAAACAACATCCTAACATAATTTCGTGTCATTTGGCATGAGTGGGCCCGTCAGCCGAGAGACCCACTTACTCCAACAAGCAAGGTGATGTGTGTGTGAAACATTTTCAAACATTTGTTGCGCAACACTGCCACCTGGTGACAGCGCCGCGGTCATGACACTCAACGAATCTTCGTTCTTCTAGCTTTTCCCTACTCTGCCACTATTCCCAAATGTCCTTGCCTTTGGCACATGAAGAAAAGGGGAAACACAAAAACACAACAGCCCCAAGTCTCCAATGAGAAAAAGAAAAGCCCAAATAAAAACAAAAGCAGGGCACAGTCCTGGGTGTCTGGGAATGGCTCTTCCAGAAAGTTCAAGTGCACAAAGGAAATAAACAGGAGTTCTTTTCTCCTATAAATAAAACTTTGGATCCGGCAGATACAGGGGTTTCAGGTGTTTGTCAAATGCCTCTATCGAATACTCGACATCTTCTCCTTCTCTTCTGCAAATGACTATCTTGTCAGCATGGATATGGCGCCCCAATTTCCATTCAGCTTTGCAATCCTCAAACCTCTTAGACACTGCCGGCACACATTCCAGGTACCTGCGAGCATGAGGCACCTTCAACTTGTCCCACACAAACTCGTCATACCATCTTGCTCTCCAGACTTCCACCTCAAACAGCAAGTCCCGGGGCAGATACGGGTACTCCCACCCATATTCCCGAGCTACTTTGTGGCAAAACAGTCTCTGCAAGCGGGCCAAAGGTGGCATAGTGGCTTTCTCTCCAGTTCCAGGCAGCACAATAGCTTCCGGATGCTGAGGTGCCTTTACCAGCTCCCTGAAACTGACTTTCGGCGCTCTCAGAGAAGCGCGGGGTGTCCCCACAACCAAAGCAGGTGAGGTAACAGTAGATGAGGACACCGGTGGAGGGGTAGGTTCCCTCGTAAGCTGCGGGTCTTCCACCCGAGGTGTGCTGTCTCCTGTGTACATAGGTGAATCCCGTACCGCACGGGAAGCAAGAAGTGGCATTCTATCCCAGCCCTTGCGGCTGAACAGTTCGTCTATCTCGCCATCTTCTCCGCAGTCAGACAGCGACTCTAGGTCGGAGGTGTCATACATCTCCGCAGGCAGATATCTTCCGGTGGACACAGAATCATCCTCCCTGAGGGGCTCCACCTCCAATGGGCCCCCGACACCTCCAACCACCACCACAGTCCCAGCCCCTGGCTCACCTGACCCTTGTAGATGACTGGGATGTCCGGGACTTCCTTCTCGACCGGTGCCATCCAGGCCAGGCAAGCAGCGGGGTGAAGTTCGACCACGTCCATAGGGTGCCTGTACTAGGCCAACTTTCCTCTTCGGGGGTGGGAGCAGAGAACTTGTGGCGACCGAGGCAGCATCCTCGGATTTTTCTCTGTTGGGCAGTCCATCGCCCTGGTCAGCGCGCACGGGAACCTCGACAAAGGCCTTGATCTCCCCTTCCGGAGTAGCGGTACCCGTGAGGTGGTTGAGGCGAAGGGCCCGGGGCCTTGCTGTGGACGACTCAACCTCAAAAAGGAATTCTCTGCACTCCTCACATCGCCCGAATGGCTTCAGGGTGACCACCAGTCCCGAGCAGCCGGGACAGATCACACCGAGGGCCTCCGTGTCTCTGCAAGTGTACAGAGCCAACCGCCCTCGGGGCCTAAGTCTTATCCCCGTGTCTGTGATGGGGGCAGCAAAGGAAGTCATTCTCGTGGGGTGAGGAACCATAATCCACGGGGCACTTGAGGTCATCCCGACTATCTGCTGCTCCATCATGCACTGACCCCGCGCCGGAGTCTCCACGTGTATCCCCACACTTGGCCAGACTCCTCCCATGAGCTGTACATTTTCGCGGGCTTCCTCTTGACTCCGCCCACGAACGATGTCGCCATGGGGTGCCTCGTGGCGCAGTGCGTTAACAGTCCCCACGTGCAGTACGTCACACGGCTGGACCTCTCCCTTTTTCCGCTCCTCCGCATGGGCCTTTCCCGTGTTAGGGTCATTTCCACAACTCCGAGCAGGGACGCACTTTTGCCAGTAATATGGCCGATCTGCTCGGAACTCCTCTGGGCAGCAAAGTTCAAATGTAGACATTCTCAAGTCCATCTTTAGAACACACTCTATCCCGGACTCACAAGCCCCCACGTGTAGCGGCCTCACTCTCTCTCCATCTTTGCCGGTTACACACCAACTCATGTCTAGGGGTTCCTGGGTTGTGAGAGTGAGATGCGCCACGGCCCATGTCCTCCCCATTGTAGTAGGGAGGTGAAGGCCACTTACTGATGTTTCCTCGGGCCGGTGTGTTCTGTGAATGCACTGAGTCTGTAATTGCAAGCTCACCAGCCTCCCCTTTGCTTCCAGTAACTGGAGTTCACACACCGGAGAAAGGTCCAACACTTGTTTATTTGACACTCCAATAAGCAAAGCACAATAAACAGTTCTTTTGCAGCAAACTGGTTGGGACCTATAACCTTGCCAACGGTGGGGCGAGCAGATCGAGGCACTTCCTAAAGTTTAAGTTCTATGCCACTGTACTATGACCAGCGGCGCCTAAGCCAATCCGGCTGTTACAGAACAGGAAAGATGGGGTCTCTTCCAGCAACCCCTATGAACAGCAATGGAGCCCTCTTCGATACGCTGTGGCCCCTATCAGGGGGATGTGTCCTCCCAAGAGAGTTCCCAGAGGCCCACTGTCACCGGGTTGGTGCTGCTCCGGGTCTCCAGTGGGTAACCTCTCTGGCCTCCTCACCTCAGATACGAGTCCCTCCGCTCAGGGACCCTCGGACAGTCCACCCTAGCGGGACCCAGTCGAAGGTACTGGGCCCCAGGCCTCCTCGATAGTACCTCACCCCAGGCTAAAGGTGCCTGGGATGGACGCCAACATGACTCCGGACCAGGCCATGGGCACCTGGACCAGATTCCTGGATCTCCAGCACCCAGGCCTAAGGGGCCTGGGTGCGGACCGCAACCCTCCTCCTCCGAGGACCTCCTTCTCCGCAAGACCTCGTGGTAAGGGCGTCTCCCCCTTTTATCTCCTCCCATCAACGGCCCGGCGGGTTCCCCGCCCCAGCCATACCATCTCCGGGAAGGGACAAAACAGGGAGCACTGCAGGAGATGATTCTACCTGAAGCCTGTGGGTACCCCGCCACCCACAGGCAAAGGAGAATACTACATCCTCCAATCCTCCACGAAACAAAAAGGGGTCTGAACCCTAACACAATTATACACCTGGGTCACACTATTCCCCAGGTGTATCCCATCAATTTGAGGACCCCGCTACACGGGATATTGAAGTAAAAAATCGTTTTTATTCACAATTATACATATTTATCAAAAAATGAAATATTAAATAAAAATATACAGTTCCAAAGATTGTCACCATATAGGTAAATACGTGAAAACCTTCTTTACACCTGTCACGTACCTGACGGTGACGAGCCCGGTTAGCAGAGGGAGGCCTCCCTTACGGCTCCCACCGGCGGCCCCTGGTGATATAACAGGAAGCACGGAGGTGGAAGGGGTTCGAGTGCCTGGCAGGATCAAGAACTACCGCAGGTGATTAGGAACCAGCAGGTGAGGAGGCAGGAACCAGGAACTACAGCAGGTGAGTGGACAGGAACCAGGAACTACAGCAGGTGAGTAGACAGGAACCAGGAACTCAGAAGATGACCCGGACCGGGAGGCACAGCAGGTAGACTGGAACCACTGGGCAGCAGCAGATGAACAGGAACCAGCAGATGAGCAGACAGAACCAGCAGATGAGCAGACAGGAACCAGGAACTCAGCAGATGACCCGGACCGGGAGGCACAGCAGGTAGACTGGAACCACTGGTCAGCAGCAGGTGAAGAGGAACCAGCAGATGAGCAGACAGGAACCAGCAGATGAGCAGACAGGAACCAGCAGATGAGCAGACAGGAACCAGCAACTCAGCAGATGACCCGGACCGGGAGGCACAGCAGGTAAACTGGAACCACTAGGCAGCAGCAGGTGAACAGGAACCAGCAGATGAGCAGACAGGAACCAGCAGATGAGCAGACAGGAACCAGGAACTCAGCAGATGACCCGGACCGGGAGGCACAGCAGGTAAACTGGAACCACTAGGCAGCAGCAGGTGAACAAGAGCCAAGGTCAGGCAGGATCGTCAGACAAGCCGGGGTCGGGTAAACTGGCAGGCAGCGAGGCACAAAAGGATCAGGCAATACCGAAGTCAGAAAACAGGCCGATGGTCAGGTACAGGCAGATAGCAGGAGGGTCACAGGAAGCCGGGTCAGATACAGGTAAACAAGGCAGATCAGGTCACTTGGGATAAACGCTGTAGAGCAGACAGCAGGGACTGTCTGCAAGTGAGGAGTTTAAATAGCCCTTCGGGCGTCACCTGCGGGGGCGGGAACCAGGAAGTCCAGGGCGTCTGTTCCTGACAGGGTTTCCATGACAACACCCGACGGGTTTCAGGGTAACCTTCTTCAGGGGGGTGTAGAAAAGGACAATTAGTTCATGTATTATAAATGTAGTAGAAGAATGATGAATATTTCATTGGATGCGATTTTTTAAAGGCATTGAAAATATAAACAGCACGCTGGGTTCTGTCAATGGGGTTTCCAGTCAAACAAGAAGTGGGTTTCAGAATATACAATTAATGCAGGTTTGAGAAGGACATTTATAAGGAACAGGTGTTCATCCTGTTAGGGAGAAATTATTCCAAAGATCGAGAAGCCGGTGGATCAACCAGAAGAGATATACTGGGATGGGGTAGAGGTCCCTGAGTATATGAGATCCGTAAAAGACCTTGTAATGTCCGCTGTCAAACAGTACACTGTAATATTGACCGAGTCAACCTCACACCATGACAGTCCAGCAAGAAGTGCACTTTAAAAAATGTTAATGCCTTTAAAAAATCGCATCCAATGAAATATTCATCATTCTTCTACTACATTTATAATACATTAACTAATTGTCCTTCTCTACACACCCCTGAAGAAGGTTATCCCGAAATGCGTCGGGTGTAAAGAAGGTTTTCATGTATTTACCTATATGGTGACAACGTTTGGAACTGTGTATTTTAATTTAATATTTCATTTTTTGATAAATATGTATAATTGTGAATAAAAACTATTTTTTACTTCAATATCCCGTATTATATCATCCATTGAGGGACACAACCTGACAATAATTAGGCAACCTAAGGTTATACTTCCACCTTCAGGATAAATAGACACTAGGCACATAGAAAACTGAAAGCTAGCCCCCTTAGGACTATAGCTTCTCTCGCCTCACATTTACTATTAGGAGAATAAATGTCTCTTTCCTTTGTGCTATATTTTTTGCTTGAATTGGAGGATTTTTCCACTATCAACAGCTACTGGTAGAGATTCAGGCCAGATATTGGGAATCCTGGAAGTATCTCCAATCAACCATCATTTTCCCAGTTCATTACATATACTGCTTTCAACTTGTGCTCATCTCGCCACTCCTTTCCCAGACTTTGATGGTGGTTAAATCAGAACTACAGTGAAACCTCGGATTGTGGTTAACGAGCGTTTCACAATACTAATTTTTTTTTTTTAAATCCTGACTCGGTTTGCGAGTGTTGTCTCGCAAAACGAGCAGGATTCAAGCCACAGCAGTGTTCAATACCGCATTTCGCCAGAGGTGTGGGGGAGCCGGAGCCGAGCAGAGCCGAGCGGAGCCGATCGTAAATACTCGGAAAACCCAGAGCTGTCCCCGAGCCTTTCCGAGTATTTACGAGGCTCTCCAGCGCCCCCTTACCTCTGGACACATGCGGTATTGCATGCCATAGAAGTCAATGCGGAACAAATTATTTTAGTTTAAATTGACTTCTATGGGGAAACTCGCTTTGATATGCGAGTGCTTTGGATTACGAGCATTCTCCTGGAACGGATTATGCTCGTAATCCACAGTTCCACTGTATAGGCAAAACTTTTTTTCATTTAGGGTACAGTAAGGGAGGGTTATAACCCTTTTTTTACCATCTGTGTCCCATTGCAATGACTTCTCTTCAATTCCTGTCCCATAGTTGTGAGAGGAAATTCCTGCAAATTAAGGGAATTTCCTGGGGACCCCCCAGGTCACCAGAACTAGTGTACCCAGGGCCGCTGATAAGCCAGTACAACTGGCCCTGTTGTACCGGGCCCAGCCAGCAGGGGGGCCGGGAAATCTGAATGCAGAATAAAAAAAAAGTATTTCTCCCACTGTAGCTTAGGAGTCTCTCACGTCCCGACTGCTGCTGCAGCCTCCCACCTGTGCGCTGTGTGTGAAAACCACTGCATGGAGGCTCCGACAGAACGGAACAGGCTGCTGTCTGAATTGGGCAGTCTAATCCCCTGTGTAATGACCCTTTGGTGATAAGAGAACGGATGTAACAGTCATCATATTCCCAGGATGAAGCACAGGAAGACGTCTTTCAGGTGTTGAGCTGCTTGAGCGGGGGAGGAGAGGGGGTCATTTACAACATGAAGTTAGATAGCCGACCAGCCTGTCATCCTTAAAGTATATCACATGCTGAGTGTATAGAAGCTGCACATCCCCCACCCCTGCTGCACCTTCCTATCCAGTCTGTGTCTATCACACAGGGGGGGCTGCACACTTGTCTTCTGTCTAGTTTCTTCTTGGGATCCTTATGTATGAATCTTGACCCTCTGGAGACATTGACTTATCAGTATACTCCTTTCTGATTGCTGATTGGAATGCTATACTCTTTTTTTTCTCAATGTTTTGGCAATGAGCCAAGTGATACTAAAAGGGTTTTATTTTATTTATCTTATTTCTGACCATCTCCTGTAGCATGTCTGCAGTCTCTTACCATCTCCTGTAGCATGTCTGCAGTCTCTGGCCATCTCCTGTAGCATGTCTGCAGTCTCTGACCATCTCCTGTAACATGTCTGCAGTCTCTGACCATCTCCTGTAGCCTGTCTACAGTCTCTGACCATCTCTTATAGTATGTCTGCAGTCTCTGACCATCTCTTATAGTATGTCTGCAGTCTCTGACTCTCTCCTATAGTATGTCTGCAGCCTCTGACCATCTCATGTACTATGTCTCATGTAGTATGTCTTCAGTCTCTGGCCATCTCCTGTAGCATGTCTGCAGTCTCTGACCATCTCCTGTAACATGTCTGCAGTCTCTGACCATCTCCTGTAGCCTGTCTACAGTCTCTGACCATCTCTTATAGTATGTCTGCAGTCTCTGACTCTCTCCTATAGTATGTCTGCAGCCTCTGACCATCTCATGTACTATGTCTCATGTAGTATGTCTTCAGTCTCTGACCATCTCTTGTAGTATGTTTGCAGTTTCTGACACACTCTTGTAGCATGTCTGCAGTCTCTGACCATCTCCTGTAGCATGTCTGCAGTCTCTGACCATCTCCTGCAGCATGTCTGCAGTCTGACCATCTCCTGTAGCATGTCTGCAGTCTGTGACCATCTCCTGTAGCATGTCTGCAGTCTCTGACCATCTCCTGCAGCATGTCTGCAGTCTGACCATCTCCTGTAGCATGTCTGCAGTCTGTGACCATCTCTTATAGTATGTCTGCAGTCTCTGACCCTCTCCTATAGTATGTCTGCAGTCTCTGACCATCTCATGTACTATGTCTGCAGTCTCTGACCATCTCCTGTAGGATGTCTGCAGTCTCTGACCATCTCCTGTAGGATCTCTGCAGTCTCTGACAATCTCCTGTAGGATGTCTGCAGTCTCTGACCATCTCCTATAGGATGTCTGCAGTCTCTGACAATCTCCTGTAGGATGTCTGCAGTCTCTGACCACCTCCTGTAGGATGTCTGCAGTCTCTGACAATCTCCTGTAGATGTCTGCAGTCTCTCTGCAGGCATCGCATGTGTTATGGCATTGGCAGGAGGTCTGTTCTCATCTGAAAACAGTATTTCTTTTGGATAATCACATTTATAAATATCTGGAGAAAGATAAATAGCACTTGAAGACAAACCTGTACTTTTTTCAAGGTGGGTCTGGGGAGGGGCCATGAGTGGGGCTAAAGGAAGTACCAGGGGCGGGACCAAGGGTGGGGATGAAGGGGGCCCCGTCAGGTAGGCTGTATGTAGGGCCGGACTGGCCTACCGGGATATCGGGAGATTTCCCGGTAGGCCGCCTGCCCTGGGGCCGCTTTGAGGTAAGCTGTGGCTGTGGGTGGCTGCAGCGCTGCCCTCCCTCCTCCTGTCATGCACAGTGGTGGGAGTTCTGTGGGAAAAGTTTGGCCGCGCTGTGACAAAAGTCCCGCCCTCCCCCTAGACCAGCTCATGTGATAGACGCAGTGTTCTGTCTATCACAAGAGCTGGTCTAGGAGGAGGGCGGGACTTTTGTCATAGGCAGCGCGGGCTGCTGAAGGCAGGTCGGCAATGCAGCATAGTCCCCGGCCCGGGAGACAGAGGTAGGTCCCCGATCCCTCGCCTGTTGCAGACAGGCAACTTCCCTGAGCAGCGGCAGCAACTTTAAACCGCGGGTCAGAGCACCAGCAAAGCCCCGCCCCCTCCCTCCCTGCACACAGACTCGCCCACCTATGTGTCTACACGGCCACCTTCACCTGCTTCCCATCACTGGAGCGCCCACATTGGCAGTAGCGGTGCTGCGCATGGAGGAAAGGGGCGGGGGCAATATTTACTTGCCAAAGGTGGAAGATCTGTTGTGACAGCAAGTCGTTCACAGAGTGGCTTGCTAGTTGTTACATGACAACTATGAGATATTTGGATTTTTTTTATTATTATATATTTATGTGTGTATTTATTTTTGTATGTATTTACTTGTATTTATTTATTTTTTTATTTTTTTTATTTTTTTTATTTTGCTAAGGACAAATGCAACTGTCTGTGTAGTACACCGATGAAAGGAACTTGGGGTGTCCGCATACACACTTTAACCGCTTCCCGCCCAGCCCATAGTCAAATGACGGCCGCAGGAACCTTTCGTCCCTCCGGGCGGCCATCATATGACATGATTCCCGCAGGATGGAGCGCGCGCGCTCGCCGCATCACTGGGGACCCGATGCGCGTGCCCGCGATGTCCACCGGGCACCCGCAATTGCTCGTCACAGAGCCAGGGACGTGGATCTCTGTGTGTAAACGCAGAGATCCACATCCTGTCAGGGAGAGGAGACCGATGGTATGTCCATTGTATATAGGGACACCGATCGGTCACCTCCCCCAGTCAGTCCGCTCCCACCACAGTAAGAATCACTCCCTAGGGAACACATTTAACCCCTTGATCACCCCCTAGTGTTAACCCCTTCCCTGCCAGTGACATTTACTCAGTAATCAGTGCATATTTATAGCACTGTTCGCTGTAGAAATGTGAATGGTTCCAAAATAGTGTGAAAAGTGTCCGAAATGTCCGCCGCAATATCGCAGTCCTGACAAAAATTGCAGATAACCGCCATTACTAGTAAAAAAAAAAAAATCTATCCCCTATTTTGTAGGCGCTATAACTTTTGCGCAAACCAATCAATATAGGCTTATTGCAATTTTTTTTACCAAAAATATGTAGAAGAATACGTATCGGCCTAAGCTGAGAAAAAAATAAATAAAAAAAAATGAAAAATGATAATTGGGATATTTATTATAGCAAAAAGTAAAAAATATTGTTTTTTTTTCAAAATTGTCAGTCTTTTTTTGTTTATAGCGCAAAAAATAAAAACCGCAGACATGATCAAATACCACCAAAAGAAAGCTCTATTTATGGGAAAAAAAGGACGTGAATTTTGTTTGGGAGCCACGTCGCACGACCGCGCAATTGTCATTCAAAGCGTGACAGTGCTGAAAGCTGAAAATTGGCCTGGGCAGGAAGGGGATGAAAATGCCCGGTAATGAAGTGGATATTAAACAATCAATTTATTTACTGTACAGGATTTATAATTTCATCAACAGTTTGCGCAGCACTTTACACCAATGAGGGCAGACAGGACAATTATTATACAATTCAATATAGGAGAAATCAGAGGGCCCTGCTTGTTATAGAGCTTACAATCTAAAAGGGAGGGTCGGGTGATACAAAAGGTAATAACTGGCGAATGAAATGATGGAGAAAATAGAATTGAGCAATCGTGCGACTCTTTTCCCGAACAAAATGTAGCCCCTTTTTTCGCACAAATAGAGCTTTCTTTTGGTGGTATTTGATCACCACTATGGTTTTTATTTTTTGCGCTATAGGCAAAAAAAGACGAACAATTTTGAAAAAAAAAACATATTTTTTTACTTTCTGCTATAAAACATACCAATTAAAAAATGTCTTCATCAATTTAGGCCAATATGTATTCTGCTACATATTTTTGGTAAACAAAACTACAAAAAGCATAAATTGATTGGTTTGCGCATAAGTTATAGTGTCTACAAACTACGGGATTTTTTTTTTTTTGACAATTCTTTTTGCTGCAATTGTGGGCACGGTAAGGCTGCAATTGTGGGCACCGTAAGGCTGCAATTATGGGCACGGTAAGGCTGCAATTGTGGGCACGGTAAGGCTGCAATTGTGGGCACGGTAAGGCTGCAATTGTGGGCATGGTAAGGCTGCAATTATGGGCACGGTAAGGCTGCAATTATGGGCACGGTGAGGCTGCAATTATGGGCATGGTAAGGCTGCAATGATGAGCACGTTAAGGCTGCAATTGTGGGCAGGGTAAGGCTGCAATGATGGGCACAGTAAGGCTGCAATGATGGACATGGTGAGGCTACAATGATGGGCATGGCAATAGTGCAATGATGGGCACGGTGAGGCTGCAATGATGGGCACGGCGAGGCTGTAATGATGGGCACTGTGAAGCTGCATTGATGGGTACAGTGAGGCGGCAATGATGGGTACAGTGAGGCTACATTGATGGGTACAGTGAGGCTGCATTGATGGGCAGTGAGGCTGCCACAATGGGCACAGTGAGGCTGCAATGATGGGCACAGTGAGGCTGCACGGATGGGCACAGTGAGACTGCATGGACTGGCAGAGAGGCTGCATTGATGGGCACAGTGAGGCTGCATTTGATGGGCACTCTGACATCTTGACATCTTCTGTACCATGCCCACAGCCTCCAACATCTCCTGTACCATGCCCGCAGCCTCTGACATCTCCTGTACCATGCCCGCAGCCTCTGACATCTTGACATCATCTGTACCATGCCCACAGCCTCTGACATCTCCTGTACCATGCCCGCAGCCTCTGACATCTTGACATCTCCTGTACCATGCCCACAGCCTCTGACATCTCCTGTACTATGCCCGCAGCCTCTAACCATTTCTTGTATCATGTCCGCAACCTCTGACCATCTTGTCTTATATCATGTCTGCAGTCTCTGAGGGAGTCTGGAGAGGAGTCAAGAATGGGAGCCCCGCCGAGATGGGGGTCATGGGAGAAGTCAGACTTGTGTGAACTGTGGAGAGGAGACTATAGAAAAACCAGAGCCACCAAGCTGGAGCCGACTGACTGAGCCCTGCAAGGTGCACCTGAGAGGAGGTCAGTGACAGCACCGCCAGGCCAGTCTGAGGGGGGTCACTGATGTAAGGGGGGAGTGAATACAATAATGTAAGGGGGCACTAATATAAAGGTTTCCCCCCCTTATATCAGTACCCCCCCCCCCTTACCTTAGTGTATTCTTTCTGCGGAAGGTCGTCTTTGGTCATCAGAGTCCCCCCACATTCCCAGAGTCCCAGGTGTCCCCCTTGATAGTTGCTCCACTTTTAACTGAAATTTGCTGTGTGTATATATATATATATAGCCCTATGTGCTTTTATATTTGTCTTATCTATATATAATATGCTCTTCAAATTAGTTTTAAAATGCATGGTTTTCCCTTTTATGAACAAGAAAATAATGACGTTATGCTGTTGGGCTGGTATAATAATGCTATGGGGCTGGTATGACATTTTTTTTAGGGCTGGTTTTTATTCCCAGTCCGGCCCTGGCTGTATGGGGCCCCATGATTTCTATCAGCGGCCCTGAGTGTACCCATTGGAAGACTTCCCCTCTTTTACTTTTCAGGGGACAACCCAAAATTTGGGATTTTCATTTACTTTCATTTTCAAGTATATGGGTAAACAGGACAAATACAGAGGATGAAGCTCTCAATAGGGGCATAGACAACAATAAAAACAGAAAAAAAGGTTTGCCTTTAGTTATACTTTAATAACTCATTGACCCTGCTAGTATCAAACCTATTTAACTAGTTCTTTCCTACACAGCTTTTTGGGGTGGGCCACCACTGGGCATCCAGCAGCTTCCAAGGAAGTAAATGCCACATATGGAAAACATATTTTCACTGGTTTGAGTCTCTGGAATTTAGGGTTCTTTCTTTGCCTTCCTTATAGCCATCACATTGCCCAGAGGGGTTTTTTGCCAGTTATTAACATTGCCCTGTTCTGATTTTCACCTCCATGAGGATTTTATTTTATCATCCTTCTGTTCAGCACTAGTTTTCTCTATGAAGATCTCTCTCCATAGTCTGGGTGTGGTGAGGACCATCAGGGATTACCACTGCTTCTTTCATGAAAATTTATTTCTTGTTTGTCATTCCAAAAAGAGGTTTCCTGCTTCCAGATTCTTTATTAACCACTTCAATACAGGGCACATTTACCCCCTCCCTGCTAAGGCCAATTATCAGCTTTCAGCGCTGTCGCACTTTGATAGACAAGTGCGCAGTCATGCAACACTGTACCAAAACTAGAGATTTCTTTTGGTGGTATTTATTCACCACTGGGTTTTATTTTTTTTGCTAAATAAACAAAAATTTGGGAAAATAAACATTTCTTTGTTTCTGTTATGAAATTTTGCAAATAAATGTAGTGGGTCCCCATATTTGTTTGTTTTCTTTAGGATTGGACTCTGCTCTGCTGCGATGTTGTCTGGTTGTACAGTTCCCTTTGACGTGCAGGTGGAGATGTTAACCAGGTCCCAGGTTGAACCACAGGAAACATTGCAGCGTGATTGGGTGTCCTCTCTCGGCGGCCGTGCAGTGGGCATGGTCTGCCTGCTGTGCATGCCGGGAGAGGGTATTTAAGGGGCAGACGCCATTGGTGCGGGGTCTTCGTCCTCGGCACGTACCCCACCTTCGGTGGCCCTCATGGCCAGGGGTGCGTGTGAATGTGCTGGGTCCCGGGCACCTTTAGTCCGAGGTCCCATCGTTCCAGGTAGGCCCAATACTTTTAACTGAGGCCTACAACCAAGCAGCGGAATCCCAGGGTGCCCGTGGGAGGGTGACCCGCTCTGAAGGAGAGGCAACCAGGGAAGGACCTTTCTAAGGGGATCGGTGAAGGATGTCGCTGTCTCGGGAGAGGCCTGGTTACCTGTCAGAGGGAAGGACTCTGTGACACACCTTAAGCTCTTGTAACGTGCCCCATTGGCACCTATGGTCTCTAGTTACAAGTGTTGAAAAGTTTGGGACTTAAGGCCCGTACACACGGTCGGACTTTTGCCCAACAAACTTAGTTTTAAGCAAGTTGGACCAACAATCCGACCGTGTGTACGCTCCATCGGACAAACTTTTTTCGTTTGGTTTTGGATTTCATCGGACAAAAGTTGGGTCTGCAAACGGACAAACTTTTGCCCAACAAAAGTCCGATGGAGCAAAGTCCGACCGTGTGTACAGATAACCATCGGACTTTAGTCCGATGGACAAAACAACTAATGTTAAAATCAACCAACAATAGCAGAAGTTGACCAAAGGGTGGCAGTATAGATCAGAAAAGAGCAGAAAAAACACGTGATGTTGCAAGAAGTTTTAAGAAAGTTTGCAGAAAAGTCAGAGTGTGTGTATGCTATGGGTGTTCCCGACCAACTCCGTTCGGACAAAAATCCACGGAAAAGTCCGATGGAAGTCCGACCGTGTGTACGAGGCTTTAGGAGCTAAAAGGTTCTGTGGCAGAGGATCTTCCTAACATGTCCCTAGGAGAAACAAAGCTAAATTAATTGTTTGTGCTCCACTCCGGCTGCTAGGACCGTGAGAGGGAACTATCCGGGTGAGCAAAACCCACTCAGGCTTAAGTGGCGACGAGGTTAAATAAGTGCCGCGTGCCTGAACCTGCCTCCCGATCCAACTCTATCTCTATCTTCAACTTTTCCTACTAAGTTACTAGCAAAGAGAAAATAAACTTGTCTGTTGGAGTTTAACACTGTCTGGACATTGACCTTCTTATTAGAGAAAATAGACTTTTCCCTACACTCTAGGGACGAGAACCAACGGAAAGAGGTAACTCGCTGCAGGGCCCAAAACTGTTAACACCGCTCACCCTCTACAGAATGGGGAATACTGGGCATGTGGCATGGTGTGTCCTATCCTGCAAGTGGAGGTAAGCAGGGCAGGGATCTGTGTGCTACATAAATAATTGTTCTTCAGAAATGTAGGCCAAAATGGATTCTGCTACATTTCTTTGGTGAAAGTAACCTAAATCAGTGTGTATATTATAGAAACAAAGGATTGCAGATCCCCAAGATTACCTTATGCAGAGACAACAGGGAGTTAGTAATTAAATGGCTTTATTGAAAGAATCTTTCAAAATATAAAATATAATCAGATTGGACTCAGTATGCCCCTTCTCCCTTTTGTGTATGACTGTGTTGTGTATGACTGTAGGGTGCTGCTAGCAGTTTCTCTTACCTGATCTGACAATATTGTTATTTTTAATTCCTTGCACTGGTGGTAGTGTGTGTTTTTATATTTTATATTTTGCAACAACTCCCTGTCTCTGAATTAGGTAATCTTGGGGATCTGCAATCCTTCTTTTTTGTATGTTGTTTTTTCCTCAAGAGACCACACCTGGTGCTATTAGGATAGGTATGGGGGTTATTACAGCTGGGGATGATTCCAAGTATATGGCTACCCCACATTACTTTGCGACGCTGCACCGATTTCAAAAAGTAGTTTCTGTACTACTTTTTGCGATTTCAGCCGCGATTTACATTGACATCTGTGTCAGATGTCTCTGTAATCAAGCTGAAATCGGGACTGACAGGCAGGAGTGAAATCGTGCGAGTTCAGCTGAACTCGCACGGCTTCACTCCCGCAGCCCCAGTGTGAACCTGGGCTTAGTCAGTGTATATATTAGTCTGTAGGAAAGCTATAGAGTCCACAAACTATGGTATACATATCTGAAAATTGATCAGGACAGTACAGTTTTCCCCTAAATGACCACTTTTTGGAAAGTAGACAGTCCAAGTTATTTAGTAAGAGGCATGGCAGGTTTTTTGAAGTTGTGATTTTTTGCCATAATTGTTTGGAAAATGAAAAAATTAACCACTTAAGCCCCGGACCATTTGGTAGCTAAAGGACCAGAGGTGAATTCAGAATTTTGCACTGCGCTGCTTTAACTGTAAATTGTGCGGACATGCAATGTTGTACCCAAACAAAATTTGCGTCCTTTTCTTCCCACAAATAGAGCTTTCTTTTAATGGTATTTGATTGCCTCTACGATTTTTTTTTTTTGCGATATAAACGGAAAAAGACCGAAAATTTTGAAAAAAAATTATATTTTCTAATTTTTGTTATAAGAAAAATCGAATAAACTCAATTTTAGTCATACATTTAGGCCAAAATGTATTCAGCCACATGTCTTTAGTAAAAAAAATGTCAATAAGCGTATATTTATTGGTTTGCGCAAAAGTTATAGCGTTTATAAACTAGGGTACATTTTCTGGAATTTAAAATTTAAAATAAATATAAAAACATCGTGTGAGATGAGACAGTCATACACAATGTTTTTATATTTATTTTATTGATTATAATTTTGGTATATGAGATCCCTGTACTTTATTGGTGTCATATACCAGCAATTTTCAGTGGAATCAGATATGCTTGCCCTCCTTTGTGCTCGTCATTTCTTTTAGCCCGACTCTGTCTTTGTTTGTGCTGACCTTGGATGCGATGAGTGGCTGTTGCCGGCTGAGTCATTTGGCTATCTGCTATTGGACGTATTTTCCATTGCGGTTTAGGCGATGGCACTTGCGATAGAGATGTGGAACGCAAATACTTCCTGGATGGGCTGTGTGATGATGTTCCTTTACGTTACTAAGATGACGTTGTTACGTGCGTCGCTCACATGATGCGATGCACGTCTAGGATAGGAACACGGCCACTCCCAGGATTGGCGGCGTAATGACGCTGGTTGGCAGATACGTCACGGCTCATTGCCATGCGTGGCCCAGACTCGTTCTATTGGTCTGCACTTCTGGCTCTGTTGAATGACGTGCACGAAGGTTAGGTACTCTGTGCTCATGATTGGACCATCCCCCTCATGAGGCGGGGAACACAACAGCTGTAATGAGTTCAAACAATCTTGCTTTATGTTTATAATGGCGTGGCAGTCTTTTGCAGGTTCATGCCCCAGTTGATGCATTTTCATGCGAAACATGTCGGGTACATGAACCTGCTTTATAGCTACGCCACTATTTGATGCTACTTCTGTGATCACCTTTTGCAAGCCTCTGCATGGAAGCCTGTACGATTATTTATTTTATCCATTTTTTATACCGTGTGTTTTGTGTTTTGTTCCTGAAATAAATGAGGATTTTATTTTGCCATCTGATCCTGCGCTATGTGGAGCCTTCTTCTGTTCAATTTTTTACATGATCTCTGATGCATTGACGCCTTGGAGGTCTACATTATTACTTGGGAAAGGATTGGATTTCTTGCGCCTGCTTCATCTGCGGACACCTTGAGAGGACGGATCCAGAGAAGTCTATTTCACCATCTTTGCCTGTTTGACCCACCACCGCTGGTGTGTGTGTCCACGCATAGGGGTAAGAGTATCCATTTCTTCCCCCCATCCCAGGTGTTGGAGTCACGTCCCCGGGTGCTACGGATATACGAATACATGTTTTTCACGTTCCTGAAGTTTTCTTGGATTTCTTTTATGAGGACAATATATTGAAGATTTATACACATTTCTTCCATCTGATCCCAGTCTACACATTGGTCACCTTAATTGAACTTTATTATTAGTTCACTGTATTGCTCACTGTATTGCACACTTTATAAGTATCAGCTCACTGTATTACATACTTTAAAAGTTTTTTATACACATGTATAGGCATATACTAGTGTGGTACACATTTGGATTTACTTATCCTAGGCCTTCTTAGGCCGTATACACTTACTGTTTGGTTGTTGTCCCTATTTACGTTCATGTTCGGGCCACCATACATATTTTAGGCGCTGCATTTTTTGTTTTTATACCCCAAGGAAATTGCTGAGAGGCCTGTTGAGCCCATTGAATATTTTTTTTTTTTTGTCCCAAGTGATTGAATAATGACAAAAAAAAAAATTACAAAAAGTTGTCACTAAATGATATATTGCTCACACATGCCATGGTTATATGTGGAATTGCACCCCAAAATAAATTTTGCTGCTTCTCCTGAGTACGGGGATACCACATGTGTGGGACTTTTTAGGAGCCTAGCCGCGTACGGGACCCCGAAAACCAATCACCGCCTTCAGGATTTCTAGGCACAAATTTTTGATTTGACTCCTCACTACCTATCACAGTTTCGAAGGCCATAAAATTCCAAAATAGCACAAAACCCCCCCAAATGACCCCATTTTGGAAAGTAGACAGCCCAAGCTGTTTGCTGAGAGGCATGGTGAGTATTTTACAGCTCTCATTTGTTTTTGAAAATGAAGAAAGGACATTTTTTTTTTTTCTTTTTTTTTTTCAATTTTCAAAACTTTGTGACAAAAAGCGAGATCTGCAAAATACTCACAATACCTCTCAGCAAATAGCTTGGGGTGTCTACTTTCCAAAATGGGGTCATTTGGGGGGGTTTTGTGCCATCTGGGCATTCCATGGCCTCCGAAACTGTGATAGGCAGTGAGAAGTGAAATCAAAAATTTACACCCTTAGAAAGCCTGAAGGCGGTGATTGGTTTTTGGGGTCCCGTACGCGGCTAGGCTCCCAAAAAGTCTCACACATGTGGTATCCCCGTACTCAGGAGAAGCAACAGAATGTATTTTGGGGTGTAATTCCACATATGCCCATGGCATGTTTGAGCAATATATCATTTAGTGACAACTTTGTGCAAAAAAAAATAAAAAATTGTCTTTTTTCCGCAACTTGTGTCAACATATAAAATATTCCATGGACTCGACATGCCTCTCAGTATATAGCTTGGGGTGTCTACTTTCCAAAATGGGGTCATTTGGGGGGGTTTTGAACTGTTCTGGCATTTTATACACAACATTAGGAAGCTTACATCCACTCTTCTAACCACTTGAAGACAAAGCCCTTTTTGACACTTTTTGTTATATTTTTAAAGCAAAGGCCCTACAGAATAAAATGGTGGGTGTTGCATTTTTTTTTCTACACAGTATTTGTGCAGCGATTTTTCAAACGCATTTTTTGGGGAAAAAATACACTGTTTTTAATTTTAATGCACTAAAACACACTATATTGCCCAAATGTTTGATGAAATAAAAAAGATGATCTTAGGCCGAGTACATAGATACCAAACACGGCATGCTTTAAAATTTCGCACAAACGCGCATTGGCGACAAACTACATACATTTTTAAAAGCCTCTAAAAGCCTTTACAGATTACCCCGTTAGATTTACAGAGGAGGTCTACTGCTAAAATTACTGCCCTCGATCTGACCTTCGCGGTGATACCTCACATGCATGGTGCAATTTCTGTTTACATATGACACCAGACCGACGCTTGCGTTCGCCATTGGGCAAGAGCAGGGCAGGACAGGGGTGCTTTTTTTTTTTTTTTTATTAATTTTGCTTTTTTATTTTATTTTTAAATTGTTCCTTCCATATTTTTTTTTTTTTTTTAATCATTTTTATTGTTATCTCAGGGAATGTAAATATCCCCTATGATAGCAATAGGTAGTGACAGGTACTCTTTTTTGGAAAAACTGGGGTCTAGGCCCTAGATCTTTCCTCTGCCCTCAAAGCATCTGACCACACCAAGATCGGTGTGATAAAATGCTTTCCCAATTTCCCAATGGCGCTTTTTATATCCGGGGGGGGACATTCCCTCCCACTGCTTGTAAAAGCAGTCCAGAGGCTAATTAGCCACTAGGATTGCTTTTACATGAAAGCCGGCCGCTGGCTGAAAAGAATGATACCAAGATGATACCTAAACCCGCAGGCATCAATCTGGTATAACCAATCAAAGTCCAGCAACATACCAGTACGTTGCTGGTCCTTGTTGGACATGTATTGTAATCTTTTTTTTTCATGCAGCCAGGTGGCTGAACGAAAAAAGAGATTGATCGGTGGGTATGCCCACCATTAGAATACCGCCCTTCATCCACCCACTTCTAATGATGGGCATACATGCACCATTTATATATGCCGAAGCATGGGGGCATCCTCCCGCAAAAAAGTTATGCCGCACACACATGGTCGGACTTTTCCACGGGCAAGCCTCCATCGGAATTTCGATCGTATGTACGCGGCATTAGGAGCAAAATCACTCCTCCGCCCCTCCGCTCCTCCGCCCCTGCTGCCCCAATGCTTCGGCATATTTGCTTTTTTTTTTTAACTGTGGTGGTGAAATCACCTCCTACAGCACTGGAGTCGCAGGGATCAGGCCTGTCTCTGCGAACGCTGCAGTTATGTTTGTTGTGTTTTGTAAGTGACAGTGATCGATCGATACTGCACTTGGGTGGCCTGGGCTGGACGGAGGGGCAAAACGCAGGTGCTAGCAGGTATCTGGGCTGATCCCGCTAACACTGCGTTTTTGGGAACCCTAAACTGCTGGGGACGCTAGTATAGATCTGATCAGATCAGATATTGATCTGTTCAAATACTATACCACTAAGGGTGGTGTATGCTTCACGTGTGGGTGTTAGCGTTACTGGCACTAACCTGACGCTGCCTGGGGTGTGACGCAGACCCTCTCTGACGCTAAAACCTAATTGATATCACCCGCCGGGCGATCAGGGGGTTAAACCTTTATTGGGTTATATACGGCGGGTGCCCTGACACTATAAAAAGCAAACTAACTAACCAGCGTCACCCGTAACACTTATATGATGATCACTGGTGAAAGGGTTAACTAGGGGCAATTAGGGGGTTAAAACCTTTATTAGATAATATATGGGGGTACCTGACGCTATAAAAACCTGCGGTGAACCTAAAAAAAATTACTGGCTACCGATCTGCATCACCGACGCTAAGACAGCGATCAGAAAAATTATCGCTTAGCGACAGTGGTGATAGGGGGTGAAAGGGTTACCTGGGGGGCGATCAAGGGGGTTAAACCTTTATTAGATAATTTATGGGGGTACCTGACGCTATAAAAACCTGCGGCGAACCTAAAAAAATTACTGGCTACCGATCTGAATCACCGACGCTAAGACAGCGATCAGAAAAATGATCGCTTAGCGACAGTGGTGATAGGGGGTGAAAGGGTTACCTGGGGGGCGATCAAGGGGGTTAAACCTTTATTAGATAATTTATGGGGGTACCTGACGCTGTAAAAACCTGCGGCGAACCTAAAAAAAAAATACTGGCTACTGATCTGCATCACCGACGCTAAGACAGCGATCAGAAAAATTATCGCTTAGCGACAGTGGTGATAGGGGGTGAAAGGGTTACCTGGGGGGCGATCAAGGGGGTTAAACCTTCATTAGATAATTTATGGGGGTACCTGATGCTATAAAAACCTGCCGCGAACCTAAAAAAAATTACTGGCTACCGATCTGCATCACCGACGCTAAGACAGCGATCAGAAAAATTATCGCTTAGCGACAGTGGTGATAGGGGGTGAAAGGGTTACCTGGGGGGCGATCAAGGGGGTTAAACCTTTATTAGATAATTTATGGGGGTACCTGACGCTATAAAAACCTGCGGCGAACCTAAAAAAAAATACTGGCTACCGATCTGCATCACCGACGCTAAGACATCGATCAGAAAAATTATCGCTTAGCGACAGTGGTGATAGGGGGTGAAAGGGTTACCTGGGGGGCGATCAAGGGGGTTAAATCTTTATTAGATAATTTATGGGGGTACCTGACGCTATAAAAACCTGCGGCGAACCTAAAAAAAATTACTGGCTACCGATCTGCATCACCGACGCTAAGACATCGATCAGAAAAATGATCGCTTAGCGACGGCGGTGCTAGGGGGTGAAAGGGTTATCTGGGGGGTGATCAAGGGGTTAAACCTTTATTAGGGGGGGTTAGGGGGCTACACTGGACCTAAAACGAAATGTAGTGACACTTTTACAGTCACAAATGTCACTGATTGCAGTGATCAGTAAATAAATGGTCACTGCAATCAGTGACACTGTGACTGGGGGCTGGGGGGTGATCTGGGGGGGCCTGGGGGGGCGATTTATGTACCTATGTGTGCTGGTGTTAGTGTAGTGTTTGTGCACTAACCTTGATGTCTTCTCTTGTACGGCGCTCGGTATATGTGAGCGCCGCACAGGAGATGACATCACTTCCTCCTGCTTTCTCTGTCTGTGTGTACATTCGACAGACAGAGGGGGCATTTCTATTCGCCGGGGGCGATCGCGGGGGGGTGGCCGGAATCGAACGGCCGTCCCCTCATGACGGATCGCTCCCCAACGAATTCCGACCGCTCACTGTACAGAAGGGGGGTCCGATCGGACCCCCCAACTGTACAAAGGCAATCACGTATGCTCTACGTGATTGTGCCTGTCGGTGCCATTGTGCCGACGTATATATACAGTGAGCGGTCGTTAAGTGGTTAAAAAAAGAATGTTCACAGTTGTTTTTTTTGCATACTGTCACCAGTGCAGCAGAGCATCATTGTATAACTGGTGTGGTGGTGATCAGGGACACGGACTGGCAACAGTACGAAAAAAGGAAAAAGTAATATTTTTTTTTCAATTTATTTTTTCCTCTTTCTTACATTTTTTTTTATTTTTTTATTTTTTTTTTTAACACACTGTGACCAGAGCAATATAATGTTACCATAGTAATATTGTACTACTATGGGGAGGGGATCAAGATTTTTTTTTTTTTTTTACAAGCAAGCATTTTACTGAATGAAAGTTATTCATTCTGTTTGTTTTGTTGTGATGGTGATTGGCCAGAGCTAATCACATGGTACAAATGGGCTGTGATTGGCCCTGTCTGTATCATGTGATTACATTGATCAATCACAGCTAATAACACAATTGTACACAATGGATGACAAAAAAGGAAGCCATCTATTGTTTATAACTGTCATGTGATCTGCTGTGATTGGTCACAACAGCAAGCCGGTACACTGATTGCTCACCGGCTGTGTCCGGTGGATCAGATTGCGCCAGATGGTGCCACTGGAGAAAGCTCCCATCCGTCTGTCAATCTGCTATAGGCTGGGTGGGAAGGTGTTAATTAAGTGCATTTCTTTACTGTTAAAGCCCACTACTCTAGGGCAGAAGTGCTTCTTAGACTTTTCATTTCCAGGTCTTTGGATGTCCCTAGGTTGCTTGAACACAGACCTCTGTGTCCAAGCCCCAGTGAGTGGGGCGAAACATGGCAGGGGGCTGTGGCTGGAGCAGCGGTGGCTGAGGCCACATTCATCTATATACTAATGCACTGGGTTGGTGAGTGCCACCTTTTCTTCTCTTTAATATACCTCCCTCACATGTTATTATTCTCTCTTGGACTGTTTGCTATAATGGAACAGTTTTGAGGTGGGAAGGATTATAGCTTCATAGGAATCTCACCTTTAGTCTCCCATGTGCCTAAAGTCCATTTCTCCTGTAGGCAGCAGTATAACCCTATGTTGCCTAATTATCACCAATCTCTGTCTGTAAAAGGATAAATGGATTCTATGGTGAACACAAAAATCCTATTACAACCAGAGTAAAAACTGAACTTTTTTTTGTATAGTTTTGTTGCCTATGGGTTTGTTATTACACTAAATGGCATATGGTCATTCAAAGCAGTCGGGGACATGTGATGCATGCTGGGAAATGTCTGCAACTGGATTCAATGAAAAATGTATTCCTTATTTAATTATGTAGTTAGACAACCTGCAAGCTAAACTCCATCCAATAGGTTTTATTTAATTAAATTAATAAAGTGGGGAGGATCAGAACCTCTGTAATTTTTTATTGTTGTCTGTGTCTTTATTCCGATAATATTCCCTCACTTCCTATGGGGGAATATTATCGTCAGGAAGTAACGGGATATATTTCTCCAGTAGTGACAGAGACAAAACTGAAACACATTTTTATTAGATTGAAGAAGAGTTACAACTTTTGACAATCTTTTTTTACTGCTTTTAGTAACACACATAGGAATAAGTTGGCGCTTGCAACAGGCTCAGTATTAGCATGATTAACACATGGGGGGATGGGGATGATCAGAGGGAATTTTAAAAAGTGACAAAAAAAAGTCCATAAAGTACATGTAATAGCACCTTGAAGGCAGCACAGTGGAAGGTAAGAAGCGACTTCTGGAACAGCAGAGGATAAAACACAGACGCCATGGGCGTAGCATAAGGGGTTGCAGGGGTCACAAACGCAACCCCGCCCCTAGCTCCAGGGGCCCTGTCATATTATCATATCCTCCACAAAGTCCTGCTTCCATCTGCCCTAGGGCCCCACAGCCATGCTCCAGTACTGGGCTTCCACTTTGCCTTCCACAGTCCACACCCCTCTGTTCTCATTGGCTGGGGAGAAGCTGTGAGCCATTTCCTGAATGGAGAGGAGCATCGGGTGAGAACAGCACAGGATGGGGAAGTGTCTGTGCTATGTGCTGGCAACATGGAATGGTAACCGAGCTCAGCGAGTTAAGAGGAGGAGAGTGTACACCGTTCAGTGTCTTCTAGTCACTAGCTGGGATTCTCTGTACCCCCCCCACCCGGGGATGCCCGCTTACCCCACTTCCCTGACAACTGGGGAAAAGACACGCACCTCCAGGAGGTGACCTTCCCCCAACACCTGCCAACACTGACAGGGAAACCTTCAGAAATAGCTAAAACAAGTCCCTTAACACTTCCTGAGTGGTCCCTGAGGGGCTGCAAGCTCCAAATTTCAGAGAAAAAACTAAAACACATTTTTATTAGAGTGAAGAAGAGATACAACTTTTGACAATCTTTTTTATTGCTTTTAGTAACACAATATAGGAATAAGTTGGCGCTTGCAACAGGCTCAGTATTACCATATTTAACACTTGGTCTTCAAGCCCGACGCCTAATCGTGATAGAATAACCTGGCCTAAAACATGGAGGCTGCTATAGCAAATGCTGTGGCTCCTTTCAGGCAGCAAATTGCAGAGCTGCAGGAGTTTGGTGTCACCTACCAAGAAAAATTTGCCAAACTGGAAAGTGTGGTGAAAGGGCAACGTGAAAAGATCCATGCTCTGCAAAAACAATTGCTGGACCTAGGTTCCCGAGATGATGCTAATGCACATATGCCTCACCCATCCAAGTTTAATGGAAATTGCTGCCATTACAGAGGTTTTCTTAACCAGTATCGCATATATTTCTAAATGTGACCCGCTGCATTCACTTCTGAGAAACAGAAGGTAATGTTTGTTATCAACCTCCTGACTGGGGAAGCTCTAGCCTGGGCCTCCTCTTATATAGAACAAGACAGTGCCACGCTGAATAATTTTCAGACTTTTGAGGCTGCGATGAATCAGGTTTTTGATGATCCCAATCGCTGTGCTACTGCTAAAGCAAAGTTGCATAGTTTACGGCAGGGTAAACGTTCTGTTGCTGAGTACACAGCTGAATTCAGACGTTGGATCACAGATACCACTTGGAACCCAGCAGCGAAAAAAAGCCAGTACCGCCAAGGGCTTTCTGAACAGGTAAAAGATGAGCTTGCCAGAGTGGAGACTCCTAATGATTTTGAGGCCTTCATCCAACTACCATATATACTCGAGTATAAGCTGACCCGAATATAAGCCGAGGCACCTAATTTTACCACAAAAAACTGGGAAAACGTATTGACTCGAGTATAAGCCTAGGGTGTCCATCTGCATGCCTCACTGTTCTTCATTTTGCCTCACTGTGTCCATGTGCATGCCTCACTGTGCCCATGCCTCACTGTGCCCATGCCTCACTGTGCCCATGCCTCACTGTGCCCATGACTAGACTGACGTTTAACATGGGAGTCTATGGAAGGGGTGACTGGCTTTGAAAAATCGGTCCCCCAGACAATAAACTTTGCAGATGAGAAATGGGGCTATATGTGTGCCAAAATTCGGGTCCAGGGAACCTACAACTGGCCGGTACCGGGTCCCCAAATTCACTGGAGAAATGACCGTTTAACATGAGAGGCTATGGAAGGGGTGCCCGGCTTTGAAAAATCGGTGCTCCCTGGCCAGAGGTCCCCCGGACAAAAACTTTGCACACTTGTAGAGAAGGAGTGGGGCTACATTTGTGCCAAGTTTGGGGTCCAGGGGACCTACGGCCGACCGGTACCGGGTCCCCAAAGTCCGGGACATCAGGTGCAAAAAGGTGACTCGAGTATAAGCCGAGGGGGCATTTTCAGCACAAAAAAATGTGCTGAAAAACTGGGCTTATACTCGAGTATATACGGTATGTATTCGAATTGATCAAAGACTTACAGAAAGGAGGAAGGAGAGACTGGGAATGTTTGGAAGCAATGGTGGCATGTGTTTCTCTGCTAGTCAATTTGTTCAGAAGGATCCAAGAGTTTCTTCAGATTCTGACACAGCTGAACCTATGCAGGTTGATGCAATTAAGAAATCCATTTCTACTCAGGAGAAAGAGAGAAGACGTTCAGAAAACCTGTGTTTATATTGTGGGGATTCTGGGCATTACGCAGTTAACTGTCCGAACAAGGTTAGAAGAACAATTGCCACGACTGATGTGATTGTGCCTGAACAAATAAACTATTGCCCAGTCGATCTCCCCATTGATTCATGAAGAGAATAAAGTCAATTCTGTACTATCCCATTTTATCATCCCTATTACTCTCATCTCTGATGGTATTGAAATTCCTTGCTCTGCTATGCTGGAATCTGGGGCTGGGGGGAACTTTATGGACATAGACTTTGCCCACAGTAATAATATCCAAACAAGAAATAAGTCTGTTCCTATCGATATGGAGGCGGTTGATGGTTCACCCTTAACTTCAGGACCTGTTACCCATGAGACAGTTCCTTTGGTACTGCAATTTGAGGCTAATCATCATGAGACCATCAGTTTTCAGCTGATATATCACCCAAATTTCCTGTCATCCTGGGCATTCCTTGGTTTTCCACCCATAATCACTCCATCAACTGGGAAGCACAGATTATAAACTTTACATCCCCCCATTGCGAGGAATTCTGTAGAGAACCTTGTCAAACAAGTTCTTTGCCAGTCAAGGAATCACAGGTGGATGTTGTTACTACGCAGTCATATGACAACCTTCCTCCACAATATCATGAGTTCCGGGATGTCTGTGATAAGAAGAATGTCGATCAGTTACCTCCTCATCGCCCATATGATTGTCCCATTGAACTGCTCCCAGGGGCTGAAATACCTTTTGGTCGCCTTTTCAATCTTTCAGTACCTGAATTAAAAGTTCTCAGGGAATGGATTGATGAGAATTTAGAGAAGGGCTTCATTAGACCCTCAACGTCTCCCGCAGGGGCAGCCCTGTTCTTTATTGCAAAGAAAGATTCCACCTTGCGTCCATGCATTGACTACCGTGACCTTAATAAAATCACTATTGAAAACCGCTATCCACTTCCTTTAATTTCTGAAATGTTGGGAAGACTCCGCTCTGCCAAAGTATTCACAAAACTAGATTTACGGGGGGCATATAACCTCATCCGCATGCGTCAAGGAGACAAATGGAAAACCGCCTTTAGAACCAGATATGGCCATTTTGAGTCCCTGGTTATGCCTTTTGGCCTCTGCAACGCCCCTGCCACTTTCCAACAGTTCATCAAAGATGCTTTTCGAGACCTATTGGACCAGTTTGTGATTGCTTATCTGGATGATATTCTCATCTTTTCTAATAACCTGGATGAACATCGCAAACATGTTTGCACTGTCTTTGAAAGGCTAAGGAAGAACCAACTTTATATTAAATTGGAGAAATGCGAGTTTGAACGAACCCAGATGCAGTTCTTGGGATATATTATTTCTCCTAAAGGAGTAAGCATGGATCCTGAGAAGATCAAAGGAGTGGTGGATTGGCCTGCTCCTAGTAATGTTAAAGAGATACAACGATTTGTTGGTTTTGCCAACTTCTACAGAAAATACATAAGAAACTTCTCTAAAGTGATAGCACCAATTACACAGCTGACAAAGAAAGGGATGCCCTTTGTGTGGTCAGCTGAGGCACAGAATGCTTTTATTAAGCTAAAGACTCTTTTCACTTCTGCACCAATATTGGTACATCCCGATCCTGATGTTCCTTTTATAGTGGAAGTGGATGCCTCAGACTCTGCTGTGGGAGTTATCCTTTCTCAGCGAAAAGGAGAAAAGATGCAGCTTCATCCTTGTGCGTATTTCTCTTGCTTAATGTCATCAGCCGAAAGAAATTATGACATCGGGAATAAGGAATTGCTGGCAATTAAGGAAGCCTTTTTTGAATGGAGGCATCTGCTGGAAGCATCCAGTAACTGTTCTCACTGATCATAAAAATCTAGAATTAATTTGCTCTGCCAAGAGGATGTCTTCTAGACAAGCACGGTGGTCACTGTTCTTTTCCCGGTTTAATTTTATTATCTCGTATTGACCTGGGTCAAGGAATGGTAAGGCCGATGCATTATCAAGAATGTTGACTGAACCATGCCAGGAAGACAACCCTGAATGTATGATTCTGCCTCAAAAGAACTTCAAAGGGGCCACGGGTTACAAGACATTCTTGAGTCTCCTAAGGGAGGGGTATGAAAATGACCCTCTTCTCAATCATCCGCCTGCGGACATTAAACTTGTGTACAAGAATAGCTTTTGGACTCATGCACATAGTCTCTATGTACCTGAATCTGTTCAGATTGAAACCTTTAAGTTGGTTCATGACTCAAAACTTGCTGGGCATTTTGGGATTTCCAAAACAGAAGAGCTCTTGTCACGTTTATTTTGGTGGCCCAGCTATAAGAAAGATGTCAAACACTATGTGGCCTCATGCCTGACCTGTGCATGCAGTAAAACTCCCAGAGCTTCTCCTTGGGGGTTGCTCCAGCCACTCCCTGTTCCATTAAGACCATGGGGCTCAATTTCTATGGACTTTGTGGTAGATTTACCTCCCTCAAGAGAAATGAGCACTATCTTGGTTGTTGTTGACCGTCTCACTAAGATGGCTCATTTTATACCTGTTAAGGGGGTACCTTCAGCTGAACAATCTGCTGAGTTAATGCTTCGAGAAGTATTTAAACTACATGGAATTCCTGACAATGTGGTGTCTGACAGAGGAGGAGTACAGTTTACTTCAAAATTTTGGAAAAACTTTTGTTCAGCCTTAGGTGTAAAAGTTAATCTGTCTTCTGTTTTTCATCCCCAGTCTAATGGTCAGACTGAGAGGACCAATCAAACCTTAGAGCAGTACCTTTGATGTTTTGTCAGTTATCTTCAGGATGACTGGGTGGATTATCTTCCTACAGCAGAGTTTGCATATAACAATTCTAAACATAGCTCCACTTCTCAAAGTCCTTTTTATTTAAACAACGGGTATCATCCAGTTTTTATTCCTGATCTCCCTATCTCAACTCCAATTCCTTCAACAGATTAACTACATTGCAGGAGATTCGTGAACTTTGAAGGAGGCTCAGAAATGTTACAAGAAGGCTGCTGATAGACATCGCAGATCACTTCCTACTTTTCATGTGGGTGACAAAGTTTGGTTATCAACCAAAATTTTTGAAGGTCCATGTTCCGTCTGCAAAGCTGGGCCAGAAGTTTGTAGGACCATTCAAGATTTCTGCTCAAATCAATCCGGTTACCTTTCGCTTAAAACTTCCTGATAGTATGAAAATTCACCCTGTTTTTCACATGTCACTACTTAAACAATTTAATGAAAATCCCTTTTCTGGAAGAATTCTTCCACCTCCTCCACCTGTAGAGGTACATGGTGAAGTATAATTTGTGGTGGAGAAAATTCTTGATTCCAGGATCTTTAGAAACAAACTATAATATCTGGTCCAATGGGAAGGATATGGGCCAGAAGAAAATTCTTGGGAGCCTGAGGAGAACGTTCATGCCCCTAGATGAACAAGAGAATTCTACAAGAGGTTTCCTCACAAATTCAGCCCTAAGACATCCAGAGGACGTCCTGAGAGGAGGGGAATACTGTCAGGACCTGGGCTTGAACCTGGGACCTCGTATGTGTCTGGTGTTGACTCTTCCCACTGAGCTATATGGGATGCTGGACAGCTCCCTGCCTGATCTTCTGGACAAACCTATCTGATCCAATGGACAACCCTGCCTTGAGTCTTGATTACTGTTGAACCTTGAACTCCTTGCTCCTCCCATGAACTTCCTATATAAGCCTTGTCTCAGCACTTCCTCTTTGCCAGGTTATTGTGCCTTCTCAGCGTCCCTCTTGACGTCCCTGCTGCCATCTGTATTTTGCTACCACTCGTAATTGACCCTTGGATTGTTCTTTGACTACTCTGCTGCTTGATCCCAACCTGCAACCACTCGTTATTGACCTTTTGGCTTGTTACTGACCACGCTGCTGTTTAATCCTTATCTGCTTATCCGCCACTGGACCCCGACCTGCTCACACCCTAGCTCGCAGCTAAATCCATCTCCACCATCAGGAGCTCTGGTGAACACCAAGCTAGTACATAGATTCCGCACCTCAGGTGAGCCTGTGTCATCTGCCAGAAGTGACTGCCTTTATACCTGTCCTGCAACTGCTAAAGCAACTGGTCTTCAAGCCCGACGCCTGATCGTGACAAGATGGAATGCTGGAGGAAATCACAGAGGAAAATTGGAGGGCCCTGGGTGAAGGATCTAGGTGGATGCCAGGCCAGCTCAACTTTCGGGGGGTGCCACATGAAATCACCAGGCAGGTGCCAGACCAACTCAGTTACTTCAGCTAGCTCCCAGTCAAGACGTGACGCAAGAATGAAGAGAAGGCCTAGGTATTCAAGAAAAACCTTTTCTGATACTATAAAGAAACAAATAAAGACCCCTGCAGTTGTATCAACTTATACCGTTCAAGTGAGGAATGTCCACCAACCTCCAAAATGTCACCAGAAACATAATTTTGAACACTGCAGGAGAAAAGAGATGCGAGTCCAGCCAGCCAAACTTGTTCCTTCAAATGCTTCTACCAAACTTCCTGTCAGGTTGGTAGACCCATCGCCTGTAGTGCCTGTTTTAGTTGAAGGAATTTACACAAGAGCCCATCTTGACACAGGTGCTCAAGTTACTTTGCTGACTAGAGACTTTTATGAAAAATATCTGGCGTACAAACCCCTGCAGAAGTTGAAAGACCTAGAGATCCAGGGTGTTAGAATGGAGAATTACCCCTGTGACAGTTACCTGCGAATCAAGTTATCATTTGATCCGGTAATGGTTGAACAGCCTCTGAGCTTTGACACACTGGTCATTGTGTGTTCTCTGTCACCAGGGCCCATAGGAAGTTCTTTGATCTTGGGAAAAAACACAGATCTGGTGAAACGGCTGTTAGCTCCTGTTGCCTCCAGATGTGATTCCTTGCCAGAGAGTGTGCATCCCCAGTTGCAGCCAGTGTACCAGTGTCTGCTTCAAGAGGAAAAGGCCTCAACACTGACTGTGTCTCAGTCAGAAGAGGTATCCTGTGGACATGAGGAAAAGATGGAAATCCAGGGTCCTGGAGACACATTATCTCCTCAGCTTTCTGAAGTCATAGTGTAACCCTCTGTTAGAGAAACGTTAGAGCCCAGAGATCAGAGGGTTAAGCAAAAGATGCTTCCTACTGTGGAATCAATGAACGAATCTGAAGAGAGTAGTTCTGCAGAAGTCAGCGCTGCTGAAGTGCCCAAAGCCTTTGTATCAGTAAGTGACACCTCCTGTCCTCTACCCGACACACCTTGGTGGGAAATTCTTATGGCCCAGGCAAATGTTCAATTTCAGGTAAATGGTGGGAAGTTCCTTTGCCTGTCTCCTATGTGAACACATGTTATTTGGTTCCCTGTCAGTGTTAATGTAATGTTTAGTTATTGTTAAAAATAAAACAATTGTTCTTTGGAGGACCAAAGATTCATTGGTGGGGGAGAATGTAGCGCTGGGCTCTTTCAAAAAAAATTCCAGCAGTGCTGACAAAATAAACACAGAAAGGACATTTTTTTTCTTCTCTCTTGTGATGGACAGCTACAGGGAGAGAGGGGACTGGACTGTGCCCTGACTAGCTGTTGCTACAGCTGACCTTGCCCCTAGCAACTCTGAAAAAGGAGGACTCCTGATTAGCTGCCTAAGCCAGGTTGGTTCCCAATTGGCTGTGGGACATTTTTCAGCCTCTGACTACTGAGAGAAGCAGGAAATCCATGTGGGATCTGATGAGAGGGCTCTGGGACCCATTTTAGAGAGCCTGGGAACCACTTGGGGAACAGGAGTGCCTGGCCAGTACAATATATCCCCGGGAAGTGTTCTGTGAGGAGAGAAACAGAATTTAGTACTTTCTGTTACTGCTATTACAGAGCCTGAGAGCTGAACTGTGCTGTGTGTGCCCAGAGAGTGTTAGCCTGGAAGTTTGTGGTACAGGGCTCAGGGCTGCAAGAATCCACAGGACTGTTGTTGTGACCTGCTGACCACATGCAGCTGCCAGAGGATCTGTTCTGCCAGGAAAAGTGTGCTGCACCTGAATCACATGCAAAACTGTATGCAGGGACCAGGCTGTGGGCTGTTGCTATGCTGAACACTACTTAATGCAGTGAGGGAGGAGAGACTTTGCTTCTATTCCAGTGCGTTCCAGTTGCTCCCAGTGACCACATGTTCCAGCTACCTGCTAAAGCTGCAGAGAGCTGGCTCAAAAGGAAAGACCCTTTCACCAGCCACAGAGGAACCCCTCAGGACTTGAATCAGTCATCAATGGTGAAAGACTTCCAGCGACCATCTTGGTCGGCTTGTAAATTGGAGACATCCTGTAAGGACGTTATTCCACTGCATAGCTTGGTTTCATCTGCAAAGACAGAAATGTTACTTTTGATCCCAGACCCAATATCATTTATAAAGATATTAAAAAGTAAGGGCCCCAACACTGAACCTTGGGGTACACCACTGATAACCTTAGACCATTCAGAGTAAGAATCATTAACCACTACTCTCTGAATTCTGTCTTTTAGCCAATTTCCTGTCCATTTACAAACTGATATTTCCAGCTATATGACATAAGGAGCTTGATGTACCAGAAGCATGTACAACATTATGTTCACTTTATTAGCGTAGCAAAAGGAAATGATATCCCTTAGAGATCCAACTTGCCTTTAAACATTTTAAAGTATTACTAAACCTACAACAATAAAATCAGTCTGTATACGCAGTAAAGCACTCACTGTGGAACCTAAGGGGTTAATCCTGCACATTGTGTTAAAGGCTATTTGATCCTTTCTTCTCTGACCCTCCCCATCTTCCACTGTCCCCAATCCATCTTCCCCCTGTCACCTTTTTTCTTTTGGTGTCAGGAATACTTTCAGAAGTGATTTATGCTGATAGCAGAGGAACGAGGCAGCAGACAGAAATTATACTTAGGGGCAGGGGTGTTGCTAGATCTGCAAAAGATCTGGGACTAGAGCCCATAGCAGTGGTCACCAACCTTTTTGCAGGCCCACGGGGGGGGGCACACCAGTGGTAAGCAATTTTTCGCAGGCAATGGCTGGTGTTGGCACTTCAATCATCATGGCACCATGAATGATATGGTGTCAGGGTGCTTGAAGCGCATTGTTTCTATTGTTACAGTCTAATATATAATGAAGTGGTTCAACTCACCATAATGCAGAATCAGTGGAAGCCCTGGGCGTGTCACTTGCCACATCTCCTGTCACCAGATTCAGCGTGTCACTTGCCACCGTCGCCTGTCACCAGATACAGCGTGTCACTTGCCACTGTCACCTGCCACCAGATGTGGATTGTCATTTGCCACTTTCACCTGCCAGCAGATGCGGATTGCCACTTGCCATGTTACCTGCCACCAGGGCTTTTTTTCAGCTGGAATGCGGGGGAATGCAGTTCCGGCACCTCTATTACTGAATGTAGGTAAGGGTAAAGGGTGCTGGGGTGTGCTGGAGGGTCTATTGAGGCTGGCTCCTGGGGATCTATTGTTGCTGGAGGAGATCTATTTTTGTGTGGTGGTCTATTGTTGCTGGGGAACTTATGTTGCTGGGGGTCAACTGTTGCCAGAAGGGATCTACTGTTGAGGAGAGGAGTCTTATGATGCTGGCTGCTCAAAGATCTGTTGTTGCTGCCGGGGGTCTATTGTTGCTTGGGTGGTAGGGCCTTATTGTTGCTGGGGGGTCTATTTTATTGCTTGTTACCATGAACAAATTCCATACAAATAACTTTGCACCACAAAATTATATTTGACTCTGTGTTCTCTAAAAGGAGCAGTACTAGGAGGTGGGTGTAGTGAAGTAGTATAGTGGTTTCCAGTTGATAATTGATGTTTAGTAGGGATGAGCTCGGTGTTCGAGTCGAACATACGTTCGACTCGAACATCGGCTGTTCGACCGTTCGGCGAACATCTAACGATTTGGGCCATTCGCGCCAAATTCGAGTGACGCGAACGCCCCACAATACACTGCGCCATCGCAGTGCAATCCCGGCGCTGTGATTGGCCAAGCATGCACTGTCACCCCGCATGCTTGGCCAATCACAACGCCGGCAGCTAGGAGAGCCATAATTGGCCACAGGCAGGTTGCCTGTGGCCAATTATAGCTCAGGGGGTTTAGCACACGCCCCACACTATAAAAGGCCGCCAGCGCGGCGGCCTTGTGTAGTGTGTTCCGGCGCAGGGAAAGAGTTACATAGGCAGGGACAGTGTCAGTGCTATTTGTACCTCAAACTTGTGTGTAGGGAGAGAGAAGGATAGGCAGGGAGAGTGTCAGTGTTATATTCTTTGCTAAACCTTGTGTGCAGGGAGAGAGAATGATAGGCAGGGGACAGTGTCAGTGTCACATTCTTTGCTAAACTTTGTGTGCAGGGAGAGAGAAGGATAGGCAGGGAACAGTGTCAGTGTCATATTCTTTGCTAAACCTTGTGTGCAGGGAGAGAGAAGGATAGGCAGGGAGAGTGTCAGTGTCATATACTTTGATAAACCTTGTGTGCAGGGAGAGAGAAGGATAGGCAGGGGACAGTGTCAGTGTCATATTCTTTGCTAAACCTTGTGTGCAGGGAGAGAGAAGGATAGGCAGGGAGAGTGTCAGTGTCATATACTTTGATAAACCTTGTGTGCAGGGAGAGAGAAGGATAGGCAGGGGACAGTGTCAGTGTCATATTCTTTGCTAAACCTTGTGTGCAGGGAGAGAGAAGGATAGGCAGAGGACAGTGTCAGTGTCATTGTTGCTAAGCCTCCTGCACATTATACACCTGAAGTTAGCCTGTATTGCTGCTTTTTCCTGGTGTGTTACACCAACAGGCATTTGCAGCACTTACAGCGGGCGGAGTGTGCCTCCTGATCATATTACACCTGAAGTTAGCCTGTATTGCTGCTTTTTCCTGGTGTGTTACACCAACAGGCATTTGCAGCACTTACAGCGGGCGGAGTGTGCCTCCTGATCATATTACACCTGAAGTTAGCCTGTATTGCTGCTTTTTCCTGGTGTGTTACACCAACATTCATTTGCAGCACTTACAGCGGGCGGAGTGTGCCTCCTGATCATATTACACCTGAAGTTAGCCTGTATTGCTGCTTTTTCCTGGTGTGTTACACCAACAGGCATTTGCAGCACTTACAGCGGGCGGAGTGTGCCTCCTGATCATATTACACCTGAAGTTAGCCTGTATTGCTGCTTTTTCCTGGTGTGTTACACCAACAGGCATTTGCAGCACTTACAGCGGGCAGAGTGTGCCTCCTGATCATATTACACCTGAAGTTAGCCTGTATTGCTGCTTTTTCCTGGTGTGTTACACCAACAGGCATTTGCAGCACTTACAGCGGGCGGAGTGTGCCTCCTGCAAAATATACTCCTGAAGCTAGGTCTTATTGCTGGTTTTCCCATTTCCCTGCAGGCCATTAGAATGTCTGGAAGGCAAACAAGGAGAGGCAGACAGTCAGGAGCCAATAAAAGAGGGCAAGCAGGCTCTGTGTCTAGAGACAACAGTGCTGGTCGTGGACGCGGTGCATCGCCATCAGCACGTGGCCATGGGACACGCTTGTCCTTCTTTTCGGCAGCTGGACGTGTTGAGCCGCATCATGCCGAAGACTTGGTAGAGTGGATGACCAAGCCCTCCTCATCCTCCTCATCCTCTCTCACCCAGGCTCAGGGTACTGGCAAAGCAGCTGCCAAAGCGTCCTCTTCCCTTGTGTCAATGTCATCATCAGTCACTCCTTCCCTAGACCAACCATGTCCTCCTGAGGAGTCCCCCAAGCTGTTTGAGCACAGTGTTGGGTACATGCTCCAGGAGGATGCCCAGCGTTTCGAAGGGTCTGATGATGATACCCAGCTAGAGGAAGGCAGTAGCGTGATAGCAGAGAGAGGGGATGCTCAAGAAGGACACCAATCTGGCAGTCATGTTCCAGCAGATGCAGCATACTGCCAGATTGGCTCCAGTGATGAGGAGGGAGGGGATGATGAGGTCACTGACTCCACGTGGGTGCCTAATAGGAGAGAGGAGGAGGAGGATGAGGAGGAGGCACATCTCCAACGAGGCAGGATGCCCTCGGGGGGCCAGCGTAAGGGCAGCACACCGACGGGATCACACCGCAGAGCTCCGCCTGTGCAGGGCGCTGCCTCTGCCCGTTATTCAAAAAGTTCTTTGGTGTGTGCCTTTTTTGAATCGAGTGCATCAGATCGCACAGCTGCTGTTTGCAACATATGTCTCAAGCGTATATCGCGTGGCCAAAACATCACCCGCTTGGGCACCACATGCTTGACCAGACATATGTTGACCTGCCATGCAGCTCGTTGGCAAGCCTACCTTAAAGACCCACACCAAAGAACAAAGCGGACCTCTCCTTGCACCGCATCAGCTGGGATCTCCAACCCCACTATACCTTCAGTCCTCTCTGAAACCTGCACTGAGAGGAATGAAGGTGTAGAATTAGGTGTGTCACAGCCAAGTACTTGCGGGCACTCTGCTAGCAGTACACCGACGTCCGATTCTAGCAGGCAAATTTCCCTGCCCCAGCTGCTGGACCGTCGAACGAAGTTCACTCCCAGCCATCCACATGCCCAGCGGTTGAATGCTAGCTTGGCTAAATTGCTAGCGCTTCAACTGCTGCCTTTTCAGTTGGTAGACTCGGCCCCCTTCCGTGAGTTTGTGCAATGTGTGGTTCCTCAGTGGCAGGTTCCCAAACGCCACTTTTTCTCACGGAAGGCGATTCCGGCTCTCTACCGGCATGTGGAAGGCAATGTCCATGCCTCGCTGGACAGGGCGGTCAGCGGTAAGGTGCATATTACCGCTGACTCATGGTCCAGCAGGCATGGACAGGGACGTTACCTTTCTTTCACGGCCCATTGGGTCACTCTTTTGACAGCTTGGAAGGATGCAGGACAAGGTGCAGTAGTGTTGGAGGTTGTTCCGCCGCCACACCTCCAAAATGCTACTACTGGTTGTGACACACCTTTCTCCTCCACCCCCTCCTCTTCTTCTTCCTCCATGGCCTCTTCTTGTGCTTTGTCCTCGGAACCAGCGGTGCTCCGTAGGTGTTCAAGGGGCTACGCAAGTACTCAGGCAAAAAGATGCCATGCCGTGCTTGCGCTGGTGTGTTTGGGGGACAGGAGCCACACTGGGGCAGAGGTTCTGTCTGCTCTGCAGGGGCAGGCCGAGAAGTGGTTGACGCCACGCCAGCTTAAGCCAGGAATGGTGGTTTGCGACAATGGCACCAACCTCCTCTCCGCCCTCCGACAGGGACAACTGACCCATGTGAAGTTGGTGCTAATGTAGTAGCATTGGATTCTAATGGGACTGGTAGTGAAGATGTAGAATTTGTGACTGATGAAGCTGGTTCCAATGTAGTGGCATTGGATGGTAATAAGACTGGTAGTGAAGATGTGGAATTTGTGGCCGATGAAGTTGGTGATAATGTAGTGGCATTGGATTCTAATGGGACTGGTAGTGAAGAAGTTGAATTTGTGACTGATGAAGATTGTGCTAATGTAGTGGCATTGGATTCTAGTTGGACTGGTAGTGAAGATGTAAAATTTGTGACTGATGAAGCTGGTGCTAATGTAGTGGCATTGGATTCTAATGGGACTGGTAGTGAAGATGTAGAATTTGTGACCGATGAAGTTGGTGCTAATGTAGTGGTATTGGATTCTAATGGGACTGGTAGTGAAGAAGTTGAATTTGTGACTGATGAAGATGGTGCTAATGTAGTGGCATTGAATTCTAGTGGGACTGGTAGTGAAGATGTAGAATTTGTGACAGATAAAGTTGGTGCTAATGTAGTGGCATTGGATTCCAATAGGACTGGTAGTGAAGATGTAGAATTTGTGACATCAGAGGCAAGTATTGTTGATGATGTTTGGTCCAATGTGTTGGGTAGTATAGTTGTTGTAGATGATGAATCCCTGTTGTTGGTGATTTCTGTAGTAGATAGTGAAGTGGGGCCAATGGTGGGACTTGATGTGGCCTCAGTTGTTAAAACATATCCAAATCTGGAAGCTGAAAGAAAGGAAATGTACCATAATTACTAAATTTTTAATGACAATCAGTGAGTGTATGTTTAAACAAATGAAACAATCCATCCAAAAAGATTTACAGTAACTCACTCTCTGTAGAACAGAAGCATGCCACATTTGTGACAAAAATCCATCACCCTTTAATTCAACATCTTTAATAGGATATAATAAAATTGCAGATCACAATTGGAATACTTGGGTTTGGAGGGACTGGTTATTAAATACAGGTGGTTCCCGGGTTACAAACAAAATAGGGTCTGAAGGTTTGTTCTTAAGTTGAATCTGTTTATAAGTCCGAACAGGTAAATTTTTTAAGTGTAGCTGCAGCCAAAAAAAAAAAGCATAGGGAAGGGTTAGCACCCCTGTAACGTTTGTTTTGCTGTCTGTGCCCTGGTTCAGAAGATTTCACTTCACTTTCTGTCCCAATGACAATTGGATTTTGAAAATGTTGGCTTGTTTTGGAAACAAGTCTTGGTAATAACTCTAATGCCGCGTACACACAGTCGGAATTTCCGATGGAAAAAGTCAGATGGGAGCTTTTCATCGGATATTCCGACCGTGTGTATGCCCCATCTGACTTTTTCCCTCGCAAATTCCGACGGACTTAGATAGAGAACATGTCTATTTTTTTTTAGATAGAGAACATCTCTATTTTTCCGACGGAAAAAATTCCTATCGGAAAATCCGTTCGTCTGTATGCAATTCCGACGCACTAAAAACCACGCATGCTCAGAATCAAGTCGATGCATGCTCAGAAGCATTGAACTTAATTTTTCTCGGCTCGTCGTAGTGTTGTATGTCACCGCGTTCTTGACGGTCGGAATTTGGTGTGACCGTGTGTATGCAAGACAGCTTGAGCGGAATTCCGTCAGAACTCCATCGAAGTTTATTCCGACGGGAAAACTGGTCGTGTGTACGCCGCATTACAGGAGTGAATTTCCCTTCCTAGGGGTAGATTTCCTCTCACTTCCTGTTTTCTCCCTCTGTTTGTAAGTAGGAGTCGTTTGTAAGTTGGATGTTTGTAATTAGGGGACTGCCTGTAATGATTTTACAGTGTTTAGGAAAAGTATCATAGGGCTATTCTACTAATAGAAACTGGAATGAATGTTATTTTTTTAACTCCTTTTTATATGTGTTTTTACTATATGTTTACAGTCTTTGTATTACAAAAAGATTTTTAAAACATGATGGGGTTCCCAGAGCTGTGTGTGTATTCTTTTTTTTTCCACAATTAGTTTTATTAGCAAGAAAAAAAGAATATGGTTGTACAAACATTATGTAAAATATTCCATCTGCAAATGGAACCATCGCACTTCAACATGCAACGAACATTTTATGCGGTAATACAGCATTAGGTAGCAAAAAGTAAGACAACAGGGAATAGTACAAGTTTATTCACGACAAAGCCTATGTAATATTGATGACCGACCGCATCTCCTTCTAGCAGGTTCAGGTATCTGGATGCCCCGCGGGCACCCTGTTTATGAAAGCATAGGCCCCATAGACCCCTATCATCCGGTCTAATCGCGGCCAATAAGGTTATAATATACCTGATGGCTCGGAGGGTAGATGTGATGCATGGAGCCCCAGCCGGGACCCCGGCAAGTATTAGGTGAGTTGCGGCCGTGTGGTGATGAACCTATGGGGTGGACGAGAAAAGGAAGAGGGGAGGGGGGAAAGGTAGTCAGGGTAGAAGGAAGAAGGAGGGGGTAAGGGGTCTGGGTGTTAGAGGGGGAGGGGAGGAGGGAGCAGGGAGGGGGGGTCACTCCACCCCTCAGGGCCCCCGATCCCCCACCGGGACACCGGGTTTGGGTATTGGGTGGATTTAGAATCTCAGTGTTGAGAAGAAAAATGGGATTTGAACTGGTCAGTGGTTTTAAAATGAATCCAACAGGCCCAGGTTAGTGTAAATTTCTGAATGCGGTCTTGTGCGACCGAGATTAATTCCTCCATCTCTTCTATTCTGACTATTCTAAGTAACCATTCCCTAATGGAGGGGATATTCGTCGAGCGCCAGTGGGCAGGGATGCACAGTCTGGCAGCATTCACCATATGCATGGCTAGCGACCTATGGTAGGCGCGCTTCGCTAAGGTAGAGTGATGCAGGAGAAATTGTCCTGGTCCAAAGTCTAAGGTAAGGGTGGTAACCTGCTCTATAATGGAGTGAACCGTGCTCCAAAAGGAACGGAGCAAGGCACACTCCCACCAGATGTGAATCATGGATCCGTCGCCTATGTTACATCGCCAGCAAATGTTCGGAATCTGGGGTGCAAATCTGTGTAAACGGGCTGGGGTTCTATACCATTTTGTAATGATTTTATATCCGTTTTCTTGGATCGCCACATTCAACGAACCCGTGTGCGCCATAGTGTAGACAGACTCCCACTCCTTGTCTGTGAAAGAGACTTGCAAATCCCTCTCCCAAGACGATCGGACCGCCTGTGTCGCTGAAATACCAGGGAACTCCAGTAACATAGCATATATAGCGGAAATAAGGTGTCGTTGCGGGGAATTGCGTGAGCATAGGGTTTCAAAGGGAGTAAGTTGTCTACTCCAAATATCTGTGGGGCCATTAGAGATAAAAAATTTTTAACAACTGTCTATACGACCAAAAAGGGAAGGAATTGGTGCGAGAATCCTCCACCAACTCCTCATACAATCGCCGTCGGCCTCCGCGGAAGAAGTGACGTGCCTGGATCTCCTCTCGTGGCCATTCCCTGCGTAAGAAGGTTTCAGATTCTCCCGGAGGGAACTCAGGGTTACCCCGCAATGTGGTCAGGGGGCCTGGTCGAGAGGAGATGTGAAAGAGGGCTACCACCTTCCCAAAGGCCAACAGCGAGGGCATGATCAGAGAATGCAGTTTAATATCCTGGGGGTAAGATCGTGGAACTAGCCACGGAAGTGTGCAAGTCGGTGTTGATGTAAGTGCGTTTTCCAATGTGACCCAGGCTTTCCCCGCTTTGTGAATATTCCAGTCCACCACTCTAGTCAAGTGACAGGCCAGGTGATACTTTTGGAGGTCCGGTAGACCAATACCTCCAGTCTTCTTGGAGCAGGTCAGGCTCGAATATTTAATACGTGGGGCTAAGCCTTTCCAGAGAAAGATTGTGCATGCTTTCTTATATGACGAGAAGAAGGAGGGGGGAAGGTGTGTAGGGATCGCTTGCATTAGATACAGTAGGCGCGGGAGGACAACCATCTTAATAAGTGCCGCTCGGCCAAACCAGGACACATTCAGGCTAGCCCACTCCTTCAAATCCGCTTGTATTCTGGAGAGTGCGCGAAGGAAATTAAGGCTATACAGATCTGAAAGTTTCGTAGGTATCTGAATCCCTAGATATGTGATAGCGTCTTTTTTCCATAGGAATGGAAAAGTGTCTTGGCAGTGAGAAACTTCCTGCGGAGTTAGAGATATGTTCAAGGCGTGGGACTTGGAGAAGTTAATTTTAAGGTACGACAGCTCACCGAAATATTTAATGTCGCTCAAAAGGTTAGGCAAGGATACTCGAGGGGACTGTAGGGTCAACAAAATATCGTCCGCGAACGCCGCGACTTTGTACTCCCTATGTTGTATGGGAATCCCTTTAATGTTGGAATTGGCGCACAATCTATTTAATAACGGTTCAAGAGACAAGACGAAAATCAATGGAGAGAGTGGGCAGCCCTGGCGTGTCCCATTGCTTATGGAGAAGGCGTCCGACAGGAGACCATTGGCTTTCACCCTTGCCTCTGGGTTGGCATAAAGGGCGTTTATGAGCGTTAACATCCGGGGTAATAGGCCTATGCCCTTCAGAACCCCCTGCATATAGTCCCAAGCCACCCTGTCGAACACCTTCTCAGCGTAAAGGGAGAGGAGAAAGCCCTGGGTATTTGAAGAGGATAGCCAATGATGTATGTTCAATGTATTGTCCCTTGCCTCCCTTCCCGAGACAAAGCCCACCTGGTCGTATGATATAAGTTCGGGTATCAGAGGTACTAGTCTATTAGCTAACATTTTTGCATAGAGCTTGATGTCTACATTGAGGAGGGATATCGGTCTGTAACTGGATACCAATGAGGGGTCTTTATCTGTCTTAGGGATAACAGTTATATGTGCCTCTAAAAGCCTGCCAGGGGACGCGCGAGGGCTTGCAAGTGAGTTAAAGGTTTGAAGCATCTGAGGAGTCAGTTCCTCCCGAAAGCATTTGTAATACACCAGCGGGAGGCCGTCGGGTCCCGGGCTCTTACCAACAGGTATTTGTTTAATTGCTACGCTGAGTTCATCCATGGAGAGCGGGCTCTCCAAGGCTTCGGCCTGCTGAGTGGTGAGAGGTTTGGGGCAATATTCTGTTAAAAATTCTGCTAATTGGGAAGAACGGTTGACCGGGGTCAACGGTCCTACCGTCTCAGGCGATAGGTTATAGAGTCTCCTGTAGAAGTTTTCAAATTGCTTGGCTATGTCGTCATTTTTAGTGTGAAGTACACCCTGTCCGTCTCTAATATGGTGTATCACTGATGTGGTCTTAGCTGCTTGTATCGTCCGTGCTAGTAGTCTCCCACTCTTGTTCCCGTGTTCGTAGAATACTTTCTGACCAAGTACATACCGTCTCCTAACGTGTTTTCCCAGTTCCTCCCTTAGGGCAGAGCGAGCTTGTAAAAGATCCTGTAAGGTGGCTTGCAAGGCCGAGCGTTTATGAGCTAGTTCCAGCTTATTAATTGTTACAATAAGGGATTTGATGAGTTCTTGCTGTCTCATCTTGGCCATCGTTGCCAAAGAAATCAGCTTCCCTCGTAACACACATTTGTGCGCTTCCCAAATTGTGACAGGTGTCACATCTGGGGTGGAATTTTCTTGAAAGTATAACTTAATTTGTTCTCTTATCTGCCTGAGGTTTTCTGGGTCCTTCAGTAGGGAGGGGTTCAGTCTCCAGGATTTTGTCCTTTTGTTCGAGTCTGGGAACGTGAGGGTAGTTGTTATGGGGTGATGGTCAGAGAGAAACATTGGTTCGATGGTAGCATGAGTAAGGAGGGCTAGGTCAGGTTGCGAAAGAAATAAGTAATCTAGTCTGGAATATTTATTATGAGGGGGAGAGAAGAAGGTGTAATCCCTAACCGTAGGGAACATAGTACGCCACGTGTCATGGAGAGTTAGATTTTGTAGTTCTTTTTTGATCTGACGCAGGGCACGATACGGGAGATTCGATGCACCTGTGGAGGAATCAAGAGGCGGGTTCAGCGGGACGTTAAAGTCTCCTCCCAGGATTACTATTCCTTCCTGGAAGGATGCCAACTCCATACAGGTAGATCTAAAGAAGGATACTTGGCGTTCATTGGGGCAGTACACATTTGCCAGTGTAATCGGCTTGGCCGCATATGTGCCCTTAATGAAGACGTATCTGTCTTTGGGGTCGATCAGTGAATCTGTCATGGTAAAGTCTGCGTGCTTAGAGATAAGTATAGACACACCCTTAGTTTTGGATTCTGGGTTCGTGGAGTGCACTGCCTTTTTGTATACATGGTTCCCCATTCTCGGGATAGCGTCAGACCGAAAATGGGTCTCTTGCAGCAGGAGGAAGTGGGCCTTGTGTTTGGTTAGTGCCGAAAGCACCTGGGCTCTTTTCTCTGGCAGGTTCAGGCCCTTAACATTAAGAGAAAGACATTTTAGAGAAACCTGTTGCCTGGTCGTTGAGCCTTTCTGCATCTTACACGTATGTGGGTGTCAAGAAACGTGAACAAGTGTAAGAGGTATTCGTGGGGGTTCCAGAAAATTGTTGGGGATCCGGCGGAGTACCGAAAGGCTCCCCTTAGGGGAGAGAGCGAGGAGTGACCCCCACCAATATAGGGGTAAAAGAAGGGGGGGTGTGATGAGGGATAGGGAAAGAGAAGGGGAAGGTAGAGGGTAGGGAAAGGAGTCTAAGAGAAGAGAGGGGGGGAAGAGGTCAGGGGTACAGTATTCCGCTCCCAGAGGGGCGGAGGGGGTGTAGATGAGGTATATACGTCTTGTACGTACGTGGGGTTCTTTGGCCACTAGTACAAGGGTTGTACCGGAGGTAGCTGAGAGCACTCCCAGCCACCTGAGGGGGGGGGGGGGTTCTGGAAGATCAGCAATTACCCAATAGGGCAGCTGATGGGGGACAATAAACTAGGACTACAACCCGAGAATACGCAACAAGGAGGACGAAAAAGGTTATAAACAGAAAAACACCTTTTAAGGGTAACTGTGAACAATTAACTTAGTGGGTCACGACCAGAAATTAGCAGACGTATGTAAAATATATCTAATAAAGACAAAGAGAACCATAACAGGTGGGAATATAGATCCCAAGTGTGTCCAGGCGGGTACTCGTATTCAGTCTATATTCGCGTATCACAAGCTAGGTAGTTGTGGAATACTTGCACCCAAGGCTAGATGAAATTCAGGGCTGTCTTAAACTACAACTAACACCTTCTCAATGCCGTCTGCCAGTTGAGTTGCAAGAATTGACAGATAGAATAGTCATCCGTCTGATAGCCTAAGGTTACCAGCATCTAGGGAGATTAGTACCTACACGAGACTTTGGACATCCGCTCCCCCTCCCGTCCATGAATAGTGGGGCAGAGGGGGAGAAGAAAGGAGTCTCTGGACTACAGCTCCGGTCCTCTGCTATATTGGCGCAAACCCTCCCATATGAGGAACAACATAAGCAAATGTTACAGAGGGGTATTTTAAACTCTAAGTACCCAAACACTAGTCAACCATTTCATATAAGCTTGTTAGCAGCATTCACAAGTTAGAAGACAATATCACCTGAATGCAGTGTATAGCGTGGGCTTAGGAGAAAAGAATGGGATCCATGGGGAAGGGAGAAAGCTAAGTGATCCGCGTGACTTGAAATATCCATGAGGGATCGCCTGCAAAGGAAGTTCAACAAGAAACTATTGGTACCTGGGGTGAGTCAATCAGAGCGTCCTACAAGTCACCAAGAACGAACTTCGGTCAGGACCCTCAAAACAAAGAATACGCAGGTCCGATATCGATAGAGAAGCAGAGTAGATGCTGATATACTTGTGAGGTAGAGAGGAGTTTCCTGGGGGAGAAGAGAAAAAAAAAAAAAGGAAAAGGGGTAGGGGAAGACGAAAGTGCCTCTCATCCGCTCTTGTATAATAGCATGGAGAGAGTGACATTCAATCCTCCTGGCAACTCCTTCGGGGGGTGTCCGCCCTCTCCCGGTCGTGTGAGGGGTGATCCCGTCTCACATTGCGATCGTTCGGTGAAGTGGGATCCAGCCTGCGGCGTCTGGATCGTTGTCGTTGAGCCTTTGGAGAGGAGCTGTGGGAAACCGGTTTCCACGGTTCCGCAGGGAAGTAGAAGGAATACCAGTCGGGCAGCTCGATCGGTGGAATGTCTACCTGCTCACAAAATGTCGGAAGGTCTTCAGGCGTTCTGAGAAGGGCTGTGCGTCCTCTGTAGGTAGCAGATAAACAAAATGGGAACTTCCATCTATATTGTATGTTGCGTGACCGCAAGACGTCCAGCAGGGGGCGAAGTGAGCGTCTATTCTGCAGGGTGATCTGCGATAGATCCTGAAAAAGTTTAATGTCAGCTCCATTGAACACAATACGTCCCCTGTCTCTGGCCTTCCTGAGGATCTCCTCTTTAAGGGGGTAGTTCACAATGCAGCACACAATGTCTCTGGGGGGCTCGGAGTCCCGGGGTAGGGGTCTTAAGGCACGGTGAAGCCTCTCCATTTCAATTGGAGTATCTGCCGGCCGGCCGAGCAGGTCATTAAAAATGGCGCATATAGTCTGCATCAGGGTTGTCTGGTCTATGTTTTCAGGGACCCCCTCACCCTGATATTGTGTCTACGCCCCCTATTGTCCAAATCTTCCACATGCCTGTGGAGTTCGAACATGTGTGGCAGTTGTATGTCGTAGGCCTTCTGCACTTGCCTGATTGCAGCTGCTTGCAGATGCGACGTGTCCTCCACTTCAGCCACGCGGCGATTGATCCCCAGGAGTTCCGATTTGAGCTCTGATATGGAGGACATCATGGTGGATTTGATGTCTAGCGCCACCTTTTGTAGGTCCCTCTGGAGGTCCAACAGGGTCGGGTTGGGAGCTGCGGCGCCGTCGTCGTCTGTCAGCGGTTCCTCCGCAGTATTAATTGAGGCCGGGCATGCGGCCTGCGCGTCCGCGTGTTGTCCCTGCGGCCTGTTCCGGAACATCTCCGGGATGTTGTTGTTCGGCTGGGACCCGGTATCTTTCAGCGTGCGGGGTGTTGACGAGCTCCTGGTCGATTTCCCCATGATTGTAGGCTGATGTACCCGTATCTGAGATTCGTTTTCGTCCTCGTTGTGCGGGAGCTCTTGCCTTAAGCTGCCATCTCGGGTCCGTCCAGGCCACGCCCCCTCTGTGTGTGTATTCTAATGCCGCGTACACACGATCGGACATTCCGACCACAAAACCGTTTTGTTTTTTTCCAGACGGATTTTGGCTCAAACTTGTCTTGCATACACACGGTCACACAAATGTTGCTTGGAAATTCCAAACGGCAAGAACGTGGTGACGTACAACACTACAACGAGCCGAGAAAACTGAATTTCAATGATTCCGAGCATGCGTAGGATTTTTGTGCGTCGGAATTGGATACACACGGTCGGAATTTCCGACAAGAAATTTTGCCGTCGGAAAAATTGAGAACCAGCTCTCCAACATTTGTTGTCGAAAATTCTGACAGCAAATATTTGATGGCGCATACACACTGTCGGAATATCCGACCAAAAGCTCCCATCGAACATTTGTTGTCGAAAATTCCGATCGTGTGTACACACGATCGGATTTTCATCGGACAAAGCGTAGGACTTTTGTCAGAAGGGCGTTGGCCAGAAACTTGTATTGCATACAAAACGGCAAAGAATTGTCAGCCAACAAACATGTTTGCTCCGCTCTTTAGCGCCACCCTTTGGGCAACTTCTGCTAATGTTGTGTTATGGTGAGCATTGCTTCTGACCATGCGTGTTTGTACTTTGGAGTTTGGTCCGAAGGACTTGTGTACACACGATCAGATAATCCGACAATACATAATTGTTGGCGGACAATTTTAAAACATGCTATCCCCCAGTTGTTGGCAGATATCCGACAACAAATAGCATACAAGCGGTCAGAGTTTCCGACAACAGCCTGTCATCACACAATTCCCGTCGGATAATCCGATCGTGTATATGAGGCTTAAACAAGCAGCACAGCAGTGACAGTCTGCGCCACAGTTGACTTTGTCTGACAAACTTTGGATTGAAAAAATAAGGGACATGTATTTAAACCCAAGAAAGAAAATGTTATGTATTGCGGCTTACCAGTCTTTGGATGCTGTAGTTGTGTTGGTTTTCTTGTGTCATGCCTTTTTCTTTTATTTTTCACCTGCTGATCCTGCCAGTAACACATTCCTTGTCCTATGGGGACAATGCTCACTCACTGTACTGTACCTACTGCATACCTCCCAACTGTCCCTGATTTGGAGAGGCTGTCCCTCATTTAGAGCAATGTCCCTCTGTCCCCCTGTCCTCCTTGTTTGTCCCTCATTTTGGTCTGATTTACAGTATATAGTTGGATATAAAATGCACTAATTATCTATTAAAAAGCATTTTACAGAGCTAAACCTTTAATCCATATTCTAAATTGCTGCATTTGTAAATTCCAGAAGCCAATATAAACAATAGTAGTGGGAAAAAAAGCACCTGTGGGTTTAACCAATCTTTTTTTTTTTGTATAATTCTCCTTTAAAGGGGGCGTGGTAGGGGGCGTCTCTTATGCCTACATATTTTTGCTAATAGGCGTCCCTCATTCCCATCTCAGAAAGTTGGGAGGTATGCCTACTGTATGTATGAGCAGCATTGTCACCCTAGGACAGGAAATGTTTTAGGACTACAAAACACCATGCCTTCTCCCAATGCACCACCTCCATGTACATGTACATTTTTGTTTTGGGTTTTAGACAGGACTTTTTTCTCAAGCAATAGGTGCTGGAACTCAACCACGACCCCCCAAAACCCCTCCCCTACACAAACCCTCTAAATCACATCAAATAGTGGGTGTGGTCAGTCAAATTTCACGAACAGTAGGAGGGTCTTAAAGGGGCATTGAATACCAGGATTGCATTACATGCAGAGTGCAGAGTTCAGGGGGGTTACACACAGAGTGCAGAGCTATTACTTGTGTAGCGGGTGGTCATATTTAGGGGAGGCATCTGAGTGGTACCAGGCTCAGATGCAACAATTATTAGGGTTCCCGGACCAATTTATGCCAGTGGAGGGTATCAATGGTGTCCAGTTCCCTGCGGCCTGTAGGTGGCACTGTTGCCATAGGCCAGGGTTGAACCACTATTGGAGGGCTGCGCCCTTTGTGTCCTCTTGTGGCAGTAGTACAGCGGGGCGGGGAACCTGCTGTGCCTGCTGGTGGAGGGTATAAAGGGGGCAGACATCTTCCGCTCGGGGTCCACGCCCAGGCACCTTCAGCCTGGGGGTGAGTGATGGTGGTCTCCGGGTGCCCTAGGCCCGGGACGGAGTTGCGGTTCCACCCCAGACACCTTCGGTGTGGGGTGAGGTACTCTCTGCAGGCCTGGGGCCCAGTACCTTCGACTGGGTCCCGCAAGGGATCGAGGGCTCCTAGGGTGTCCTCCGGTGTGGACACCCGAATCTAGGACGAGGAGGCCAGGGAGGTGACCCTTCCAAAGACCCAGTGCAGCATTTGCTGGTGACGGCGGGGCCTCTGGTAACTGTCCGGATGGATGTCCTTTCCCTGACAGGGGCCATTGCTTATAGAAGGTAGTCCACGTTCTCATGGTCTGTGGCAGGGACCCATCGTGAATTAGGTCGGTGGCAGAGACCCAAAAACCAGGTCTGTGGTAGAGGCCTTATTTATCTGGTCTGTGGCTGGGACCCCCTCATGGTCGGTGCCAGCGACTGTGCGCCAAGCCTGTTTGCGCTATAACAGAAGAGGAGAGAAAAACCCAAGTTCAAGTTTGTGCCTGGACCTTCCTCCCCACCTTGTCTGAACTGTTCTTGTTGCAACCTGTCTGCTCTCACAGAGACTGTTTATTGCTCTGTTTATTGCTCTCATGAATAAACAAGTGTTGGACTTTCATTGGTGTGGACAGTAATCGGAGACGACGCAGAGATTGATGAACTCTTTGAACGGAAGGGCTGGGACAACATACCCCTAGCCTCGTCCCATGTGAAAAGGGACCCATCTATGTCCACTGGGGATAGTACACCCCGGGTGGAGGCCTCGGTGCCTGAGGAGGGATCCGGTCCCCTGCTTGCCCTTCCGCCCTTGGAGTTGCCTACGCCTGCTGCTGTGGCGAAGCGAGTGCCGCTGCGGGTCCCTATGCCCGGTCTTGAGGTGGTGAAAGCACCTGGGCATCCGGATGCTCTTGTCCTGCCTGGTGAAGGAGACCGTACTACAATGCCACCTTTATCCCGGCTACAGAGACTTTTCGTCCAGAAAGTTGCCAGCGAGTACGGGTCGGAGTACCCGTATTTGCCCAAAGAACTTTTATTTGAAGTGGAGGCCTGCAGGTAGCGGTGGTATGATGATTTTATCTGGACTCGCATCAAAGTACCTCAGGCCCGCAGATACCCTTTCTTGTTCTACCACAGCCTCAAAGAGATTCAAAGACTGTAAAGCTGCATGGATGCTGGGTAGGGATGAGCTTGGTGTTCGAGTTGAACATAAGTTCGACTCGAACATCGGCTGTTCGACCGTTCGGCAAACATCGAACGATTTGGGCCATTCGCGCGAACGGCCCACAATACACTGCGCCATCGCAGTGCAATCCCGGCGCTGTGATTGGCCAAGCATGCACTGTGACCCCGCATGCTTGGCCAATCACAGCGCCGGCAGCTAGGAGAGCCATAATTGGCCACAGGCAGGTTGCCTGTGGCCAATTATAGCTCAGGGGGTTTAGCACACACCCCACACTATAAAAGGCCGCCAGCGCGGCAGCCTTGTGTAGTGTGTTCCGGCGCAGGGAAAGAGTTACAGGCAGGGACAGTGTCAGTGCTATTTGTACCTCAAACGTGTGTGTAGGGAGAGAGGCAGGGAGAGTGTCAGTGTCATATTCTTTGCTAAACCTTGTGTGCAGGGAGAGAGAAGGATAGGCAGGGAGAGTGTCAGTGTCATATACTTTGATAAACCTTGTGTGCAGGGAGAGAGAAGGATAGGCAGGGGACAGTGTCAGTGTCATATTCTTTGCTAAACCTTGTGTGCAGGGAGAGAGAAGGATAGGCAGGGGACAGTGTCAGTCTCACATTCTTTGCTAAACCTTGTGTGCAGGGAGAGAGAAGGATAGGCAGGGAGAGTGTCAGTGTCATACTTTGATAAACCTTGTGTGCAGGGAGAGAGAAGGATAGGCAGGGGACAGTGTCAGTGTCATATTCTTTGCTAAACCTTGTGTGCAGGGAGAGAGAAGGATAGACAGGGAGAGTGTCAGTGTCATATACTTTGATAAACCTTGTGTTCAGGGAGAGAGAAGGATAGGCAGGGGACAGTGTCAGTGTCATTGTTGCTAAGCCTCCTGCACATTATACACCTGAAGTTAGCCCGTATTGCTGCTTTTTCCTGGTGTGTTACACCAACAGGCATTTGCGGCACTTACAGCGGGCGGAGTGTGCCTCCTGATCATATTACACCTGAAGCTAGCCTGTATTGCTGCTTTTTCCTGGTGTGTTACACCAACAGGCATTTGCGGCACTTACAGCGGGCGGAGTGTGCCTCCTGATCATATTACACCTGAAGTTAGCCTGTATTGCTGCTTTTTCCTGGTGTGTTACACCAACAGGCATTTGCGGCCATTACAGCGGACGGAGTGTGCCTCCTGATCATATTACACCTGAAGTTAGCCTGTATTGCTGCTTTTTCCTGGTGTGTTACACCAACAGGCATTTGCAGCACCTACAGCAGGCGTAGTGTGATTCCTGCAAAATATACTCCTGAAGCTAGGCCTTATTGCTGGTTTTCCCATTTCCCTGCAGGCCATTAGAATGTCTGGAAGGCAAACAAGGAGAGGCAGACAGTCAGGAGCCAATAAAAGAGGGCAAGCAGGCTCTGTGTCTAGAGACAACAGTGCTGGTCGTGGACGCGGTGCATCGCCATCAGCACGTGGCCATGGGACACGCTTGTCCTTCTTTTCGGCAGCTGGACGTGTTGAGCCGCATCATGCCGAAGACTTGGTAGAGTGGATGACCAAGCCCTCCTCATCCTCCTCATCCTCTCTCACCCAGGCTCAGGGTACTGGCAAAGCAGCTGCCAAAGCGTCCTCTTTCCTGGTATCAATGTCATCATCAGTCACTCCTTCCCTAGACCAACCATGTCCTCCTGAGGCGTCCCCCGAACTGTTTGAGCACAGTGTTGGGTACATGCTCCAGGAGGATGCCCAGCGTTTCGAAGGGTCTGATGATGATACCCAGCTAGAGGAAGGCAGTAGCGTGAGAGCAGAGAGAGGGGATGCTCAAGAAGGACACCAATCTGGCAGTCATGTTCCAGCAGCTGCAGCATACTGCCAGATTGGCTCCAGTGATGAGGAGGGAGGGGATGATGAGGTCACTGACTCCACGTGGGTGCCTAATAGGAGAGAGGAGGAGGATGAGGAGGAGGCACATCTCCAACGAGGCAGGATGCCCTCGAGGGCCAGCGTAAGGGCAGCACACCGACGGAATCACACCGCAGATCTCCGCCTGTGCAGGGCGCTGCCTCTGCCCGTTATTCAAAAAGTTCTTTGGTGTGGGCCTTTTTTGAGTCGAGTGCATCAGATCGCACAGCTGCTGTTTGCAACATATGTCTCAAGCATATATCGCGTGGCCAAAACATCACCCGCTTGGGCACCACATGCTTGACCAGACATATGTTGACCTGCCATGCAGCTCGTTGGCAAGCCTACCTTAAAGACCCACACCAAAGAACAAAGCGGACCTCTCCTTGCACCGCATCAGCTGGGATCTCCAACCCCACTATACCTTCAGTCCTCTCTGAAACCTGCCCTGAGAGGAATGAAGGTGTAGAATTAGGTGTGTCACAGCCAAGTACTTGCAGGCACTCTGCTAGCAGTACACCGACGTCCGATTCTAGCAGGCAAATTTCCCTGCCCCAGCTGCTGGACCGTCGAAAGAAGTTCACTCCCAGTCATCCACATGCCCAGCGGTTGAATGCTAGCTTGGCTAAATTGCTAGCACTTCAACTGCTGCCTTTTCAGTTGGTAGACTCGGCCCCCTTCCGTGAGTTTGTGCAATGTGCGGTTCCTCAGTGGCAGGTTCCCAAACGCCACTTTTTCTCTCGGAAGGCGATTCCGGCTCTCTACCGGCATGTGGAAGGCAATGTCTTGGCCTCGCTGGACAGGGCGGTCAGCGGTAAGGTGCATATTACCGCTGACTCATGGTCCAGCAGGCATGGACAGGGACGTTACCTTTCTTTCACGGCCCATTGGGTCACTCTTTTGGCAGCTGGGAAGGATGCAGGACAAGGTGCAGTAGTGTTGGAGGTTGTTCCACCGCCACACCTCCAAAATGCTACTACTGGTTGTGACACACCTCTGTCCTCCACCCCTTCCTCTTCTTCCTCCATGGCCTCTTCCTGGTATGGAATGGTAGTTTGCGAAAATGGCACCAACCTCCTCTCCGCTCTCCGACAGGGACAACTGACCCATGTGCCCTGTGTGGCTCACGTCCTTAACCTGGTGGTGCAGCGGTTCTTGGGCAGGTACCCGGGCTTACAGGATGTCCTGAGGCAGGCCAGGAAAGTCTGTGTGCATTTCTGCAGATCTTATAATGCCAGTGCTCGCCTGGCTGAGCTGCAAAAGGAGTTGAACCTGCCCAAGAACCGCCTTATATGTGACATGCCCACCAGGTGGAACTCAACGTTGGCCATGCTGCAGCGGCTGCACACGCAGCAGAGGGCCATCAATGAGTACCTGTGCGACTACGGCACCAGGACAGGGTCAGGGGAGCTCGGGTTTTTTTCACCACGCCAGTGGGGCATGATCAGGGATGCATGCACTGTCCTGGCACCATTTGAGGAGGCCACGAGGATGGTGAGCAGTGACAGTGCATGCATCAGTGACACTGTACCTCTTGTCCACCTGTTGGAACATACGCTGCGTGGAATAATGGACAGGGCACTTGAGGCAGAACAGAGGCAGGAAGAGGAGGACTTCCTTGCCTCTCAAGGCCCCCTTTACCCAGACAGTGTTCCTTCTGTCCCACCCATCGCACAGGAAGAAGAGGAGGAGGAGGAGGAGGAGGATTGTGTCAGCATGGAGGTGGAGCCTGGCACGCAGCATCATCAGCAGCAGTCTTTTAGGGATGATTTACAGTCCCAAGAAACCAGTGGACTTGTACGTGGCTGGGAGGAGGTGGCTGCGGATCATGTCGTCCTTAGTGACCCAGAGGACACCTGACCGAATGCCTCAGCTAACCTACGCTGCATGGCCTCCCTGATCCTGCAAAGTCTGCGGAAGGATCCTCGTTTTCTTCGGATCAAGGAGAGGGACCATTACTGGCTGGCCACTCTCCTTGATCCACGGTACAAGGGTAAGGTTGCGGACCTTATCTTACCGTCGCAGAGGGAGCAGAGGATGAGACAACTCCGGAGGCCTTGCAGAAAGGTCTGTGCAATGCGTTCCCAGAGACTGGGAGGTTACAAACTCCTGGTCCTGGACAACGAGTTGCTGAGGCTTCGGTCAGTCAAAGAAGGAGCGGTGGGGAAGGTGGCCGTCTGACCGATGCGTTCAGACAATTCTTTAGTCCGCAGCCCCAAGGTATGATCGGTTCCAGCAACCATCGCCAGCGTCTGATATACATGGTGCAGGAATACCTAGGGGCAAGGTCAGACTTGGACACCTTCCCCACCGAAAATCCTCTGGCTTACTGGGTCTTAGGATGGATCACTGGCCAGAGCTTGCACAGTATGCAATTGAGCTACTGGCCTGTCCTGCATCCAGCGTTCTTTCAGAACGCACATTCAGTGCTGCTGGAGGATTTGTCACGGATCACAGGGTGCGCCAGTCCACCGACTCTGTTGATCGACTGACCTTCATAAAGATGAACCAGTCTTGGATCACCACCAGCTACCAAACACCTGAAGCTGATATAACAGACTAATTTATTTTCAAATGTCACATCCCTTCAAGACTGATGCTGATGCTGAGAGACTGTCCTGTTATGTTGACTGACTATCCTCCTCCTCCTCAATGATCCGATTGATGATGATAGCTTGGAAGAACATTTTTGTTTCTGGGTGCCGCCACCAGTGGCTAAGGCCCAATTTTTCAGCCCCTGTTTAACAGGGGCGTGTAATTACAATTTTTGATGCAATACTTTGCAACAGGGCTCATTGCTGTGCTCCAAGTACAGTATCTGTGAGGGGTTGCAGTGTTGTGGCACCAGTGCCTAAGGCCCAATTTTTCTGCCCCTGTTTAACAGGGGCATGTAATTACAATTCTTGATCTAATAATTCACAGCAGGGCCCATTCCTGCGCCCACCAAGAGTAACTGTGAGGCCTTACAGTGTTGTGTCAACACCACCACCACCACCACCAAAGGCCCAATTTTTCAGCCCCTGTTCAACAGGGGCATGCAATTACAATTCTTGATCTAATAATTCACAGCAGGGGCCATTCCTGCGCCCACCAAGAGTAACTGTGAGGCCTTACAGTGTTGTGTCAACACCACCACCACCACCACCAAAGGCCCAATTTTTCAGCCCCTGTTCAACACGGGCATGCAATTACAATTCTTGATCTAATAATTCACAGCAGGGCCCATTCCTGCGCCCACCAAGAGTAACTGTGAGGCCTTACAGTGTTGTGTCAACACCACCACCACCACCACCAAAGGCCCAATTTTTCAGCCCCTGTTCAACAGGGGCATGCAATTACAATTCTCGATCTAATAATTCACAGCAGGGCCCATTCCTGCGCCCACCAAGAGTAACTGTGAGGCCTTACAGTGTTGTGTCAACACCACCACCACCAAAGGCCCAATTTTTCAGCCCCTGTTCAACAGGGGCATGCAATTACAATTCTTGATCTAATAATTCACAGCAGGGCCCATTCATGCGCCCACCAAGAGTAACTGTGAGGGCTCACAGTGTTGTGGCAACACCAACATGTAAGGGGCAAATTTCAGCTGAGTATATACGGCAGGCCCCTACTTTCAAACATCCAACTTACAAACGACTCCTCCTTGCAAATGGCAGGATACAACAGGAAGTGAGAGGAAATCTACCCCTAGGAAGGCAAATTCTCTCCTGTAAGAGTTAATATGGGAAAAAAAGTGTCTCCTCTCCACTGATGCTTTATCACCAATTCTTGTTTCAATAAAAACCCCAAATTTTCAAAAAACATTTGTCATTAGGACGGAAAGTGAGGTTCTGAACAGGTGCACACTGCACAGACAGCAAAACAAATGTTACAGGGGTGATAACCCTTCCCTATGTTTTCCAAAAAGCTTAAAAATAGATTTCTTGGCTGGAGCTACACTTAAACAATGTACCTGTTCAAAATTACAAACAGATTCTACATAAGAACAAACCTACAGTCCCTGTCTTGTATGCACCGCCTGTATACAGCTGTTCAGAGTATATAGGGCCTTTTTTATTTTGTGTGCGGGGTTCCCCTTAATATCCATACAAGACCCAAAGGGGCTGGTAATGGGCTGGGGTAGGGGGGGGTGATGGGGTAGCTATGCCATTTTTCTTAAAGATTTTCATCCATATTACCGGGACCAGACATTACATTAAAGCCGCAAGCAGTTTTAAATGGCTTTTTTTCCTTTAGAAATGTAATTTTGTGCAGGGACAGTTCTAAACACGGGAAACACGTGGCACTTCACAGGCATACTTTAGACACCCCCCAGGTATGATATTTAAAGGAATATTTGACTTTTTTTTTTTTTTCACTTTATGCATCATTAAAATGACTGCTCCCGAAAAACGGCAGTTTTAAAACTTTTTTTTGGATTGATACATGTCCCCTGGTGCAGAACCCGGGTTCCCAAACCCTTTTTAGGACAATAACATGCATAATAGTCGTTATAATTAGCACTTTAGATTTCGAACGTTCGCATCCATTGTATTTAATAGGGTTCGAAAGTTCGTGCGAACTTTCGGTCCGTTCGCGGGTTCTGGTGCGAACCGAACCCGGGGGTGTTCGGCTCATCACTAATGTTTAGTTATTAGTATGATGACATAAGTTATGTTCCGCAGCATCACCCAAGTTCTCCAGAGAATGCACTTTATTGACTTCCAATACAGAACAAAGTCCAATACTTGCACAGATGACAACGAATCCAATCAGAGTATATATATATTTCAGAGTCCCATGTCTCCTAGATCATATTCTAGACCTGTGCTTTCCTATCCATGCAGAGTGACAAGACTGGAGTAGTCTGAATGCCAGCTTGAATGTCTCTAATACTGGTCTGACACTGGAGGGGGGGTTTCCCATAAATACCCCCTCAAGTCTAATTACCATCAATAAATACTTTTCCTTTGGTCCTAAACAACATACCCTTTGAAATGTTCAATTAGGTTAACAGGCCACCTCACACACCTAGGTAGGCTTGCAAAAGATTAACACATCAAAGCTGTTATCTGGCCCCTCTGATATGTGTGATCAACAAACACCCTTTGATATGTATAATCTTGAATGCCTGTATGTAACACATATATACTGTGCCATACATATAACACAATATATATTACATACACCTATATAATATATATATACATATATATTATTATATATAATATTACAACATATACCCCCACTTGGGTCGGTTCTAACTACTAGAACTGACCCATAAATCAAGCAACAAACATCATTGTGATTTGAGGTACTGGATGCTTTACAATGGCTCATATGAAATATGATGCTGAGACTGGTTACATCTCTCTTCACCAGCAACTAAAATATTCCCATGAAACAGTTATTAGATAATATAACTTTAGACCATGACTGTAAGAGGATTCGGTAAACATTCGTGGCCTGTATAGCTGTTAGGCCTTATTTCAAAGCTTGCTCTTGAGTAAATCACATCACGATCATGAATATTGCGCAAAAATTAGCTGATGTCACAGTCCATTCTGACTTCATCACATCTCTCACCATCTCACTGAAAGTAAAGCTTGGTATGCTTTGGGAGCTCCAATCCACATAAGTCCAGGATTCTCTCATCTCCAGGCTCAAAGTTTTCATTTTTAAAGATGCTTTTACACAATCACCAGAAAATCCTGAAATTCTGCTTCCATCTTTATAGTAAGAAGAACCATCAATACCAGCAGTCCCTTCCAATGTCAAAAAGGTTTGGATACGGCAGTTAAAACTCTGTGCTGCAAACTATTTCCTTGCACATTCATGAGCTTCACCTTCAATCATCAATCCACCAATCAGGACACTGGGTTCTTTTAACATCGAACCCTCAATATTCTCTGACAACAAAGCTGTAGTCCATAATTTCACAATTAACATCTGCTTCTTTCCATTCCCTATTTGAGCAATGATGATTTTTTGTGTACTTGTCAAGTAATTTGCTGATTGACAGCCACAATTTGAATTTGCTGTAGGCCACCCCCATTGCCTTTAATAGAGCAGTTACTTGTATCATTCAGTCCATAATTCCACCAGAATGGTATACCAACATATATATATATATATATATATATATATATATATATATACCCCCACGCGATGGTTCAAATAGAATCAGCTTGACATCAGTGTCTATTAGATCTTCTATCCCGACAAAGCGGCAGTGGAAATTCTTGTCAGTATCTTTTCATGAAAGGTAGAAAGGTCTTTGTCATCCATATATGTCGTAGCCTTCAGCATATTATAAACAACTGATTCAACAAAATTCAAACCATGACTAGAGTGATGAATTTCACTCACCCCTCTTATAAATTTAGGAAAACCACCCAACATCCTATAATTTATGCTATGCCAAGCCATGGTGCAGCATCACCTCAGATGTTAAATCTATTGATATCAATATGCATTATTTCATATGTACAGATGTTATTAAATTTTAGGTTTAAATGCTTCGCTCTGGTTTTAAGATAAAGTTCACGAAATAAAACATAAAAAAAAAAATGAAAACATAAAATATATCAGGGAAAGGGAGAAAATGAAAAAATAGGGCGTTGGGGAAGTCCATTGAAAATAAAAATAAAAAAATAAAAATAAAATAATAAAAAAAAAAATAAGGGGGAAAAAAATAAATTTGAATGTTCAAGAAAAAAAGTCCACTGTTTGATGAATATTGAGAGAGTGTCCGACCTTGTATATTGTCTATTTAGCATTTCTCCCCCACTAGCCAACTTCTATTCACATTCAATAGAGTTCCTCCGGGGATCTGAAAGACAAAAATTCTCAGACAAAAACTCATTAGCAAAGTCCTTAGTATTGTTTTTTTTTTTTAAGTTAAAACAAAAGTACTATTTACAGTTTGCAGTCTAAGGGTCCTTTCACACGGGGCGGATCCGTGCAGATCCGCCCCGTGAAGCTCCGCTTGCTCAGCGGGGATCGCTCCGTTGATCCCCGCTGAGCCGACGGATGACTGGGCGGTCCCCGCACACTGTGCAGGGACCGCCCTGTCAGAGCGCCGCTCTCCCCTATGGGGAATCGGATGACGACGGACCGTAGAGTCCGTTGTCATCCGATCCGCTCTGCCGACGGAAGGAAAAATAGGGTTTTCCTCCGTCACACTTTGGCGGAGCGGATGTCAGCGGACATGTCTCCGCTGACATCCGTGCCTCCATAGGGGTACATGGAGGATCCGTTTCAGGTCCGCCTAAAAAACTGACAGGCGGACCTGAACGGACCTCCGTGTGAAAGGGGCCTTAAGCTAATTCACCCCCACTGCTAGAGAAGCGTCATTTGCATTCAAAAACAGATCTGGAGAATGTACATTTGCATTTATGACACCCTGTACAACTATTCCAATAATGTGTCACGTTCTTTTCTCATCTTGTCATACTCAATTTTCAGGTGGTCATACTTCTGTTTTAAATGAGAAAATGGTATCCAAGTCCTTTTCTTATTATTATGTTGGTCAGCTCTGTTTTTCATATTATTCTCACCTATGTTTGACCCAGTGTTTGTCCTAAACAATGTGGCTACATCAATTTTGACAGCTTGCTCATTTAACTTTCTCCATGATCTGCTCTCAATAATATGTCTTTTAACCACTTCCCGCCCCGTCAATAGCAGATTGACGTCCGGGAAGTGGTTCTGTTATCCACACTGGACGTCATATGACGTCCTGCGGGATAACAGCCGCCGCGCGCCCGGGGGGGCGCGCATCGCGGCGATCGGTGGTGCGGTGGGTCAGTCTGACCCACCGCTACACTGATCTCGGTAAAAAGCCTCCGGCGGAGGCTTTTTACCACATGATCAGCCGTGTCCAATCACGGCTGATCACAATGTAAACAGGAAGAGCCGTTGATCGGCTCTTCCTCACTCGCGTCTGACAGACGCGAGTAGAGGAGAGCCGATCGGCGGCTCTCCTGACAGGGGGGGTTTGCGCTGATTGTTTATCAGTGCAGCCCCCCCTCGGATACCCACACTGGACCACCAGGGAAGCCCCCCAGGACCACAGGGAAGCCCCAAGCATGTGGATGGCCCCCATGGCCATCCACATGTAGTAAAATAAAAAAAAATAAAAAAAAATATGCCAATCAGTGCCCACAAATGGGCTCTGACTGGCACTATGATGGCACCACCTCAATGTGTGGTGGCTGGCATTGCTGGGCATCAGTGTCCATCAGTGCCACCTACTAGTGTCCATCAGCGCCACCTATCAGTGCCCATCCATGCCAATCCGTGCCCATCTGTGCCCATAAGTGCCCACCTATCAGTGCCCGTCCGTGCCACCTATCAGTGCCGCCTATAAGTGCCCATCAGTGCCACCTATAAGTGCCAATCAGTGCCGCCTATGAGTGCCAATCAGTGCCGCCTATGAGTGCCAATCAGTGCCGCCTATGAGTGCCAATTAGTGCCGCATACCAGTGCCACATATCAGTGCCCATCAGTGCCGCCTATCAGTGCCCATCATCAGTGCCCATCAGTGCCACCTCATCAGTGCCACCTCATTGGTGCCACCTCATCGGTGCCCATCAGTGTCGCCTTATCAGTGCCCGTCAGTGCCGCCTTATCAGTGCCCGTCATTGAAGTAGAAAAGGTACTTATTTACGAAAAAAATTAACAGAAACAAAGAAAAACTTTGTTTTTTTCAAAATTTTCGCTCTTTTTTTATTTGTTGTGCAAAAAAAAAAATCGCAGAGGCGATCAAATACCACTGACAGAAAGCTCTATTTGTGGGAACAAAATGATAAAAAATTTGTTTGGGTAAAGTGTAGCATGACCGCGCAATTGTCATTCAAATTGCAACAGCGCTGAAAGCTCAAAATTGGCTTGGGCAGGAAGCTGTATAAGTGCATGGTATTGAAGTGGTTAAATCATGGGGATTTGGGGTAACTAATAAAATATTTTGTTTGATATCTTCATGCAAAGAATCTAGAAACATACTCATATGTACCAAGCCTCCACGCTCAAATGCAAGATTATTACCGACCAAAAATTCCATAATAGCTGCTATCCTGTGTGACAATTCATAGGGAGATTCACTTTGCATTTGTTGGATTTTCCCTTGAATAGTAACATCAGAACGTACCCCATACAAAACACATAATAATTCCAGTAATATGTCCCTTGTCCTCAGAGGCTGAATACAGATCTGTTTAATTCTCATCCAAAGACCATTTCCTATAGAATGTTGCAAAACTCTTTCTAAGTCAGATGGGTTTAGACTGTACATATCTCTGAGATTCTGCAAGTCACAAAACCACTTCAAAAATCTGTTAAAATCATGGCAGGGAACCATTCCTATTGATTTAAGAATTGTATCTAGTTCTTTTGGTTTCAAATGCTTCATTACAAGCTGAACTTCACCTGTATTATTATAAACTTTGGTGGTCACAGTGGGTGCGGCTGGCAATGAATTATCAGATTTAATATGAGGTTCTGTTTCATTTGATATAAAGTTTGTGTTTGTATTTTGCTGCAGATTGCTTAATCTGCTTGCTTAATTTGATGCATATCTGTATTCCTGAGATCTCTTCTCTAATTCCATAATTCTTAATTTTAATCTCTCATTTTCCTCTGATAATTCATCACAACGTTTAGATTTCTCAAGCAAAGCTCCCCCAATGGTAACTGTATGCAATTTTAAATTTACTGTCTCAGTCTCTGATTGGTTTTGTAACCTCTGACAAACATTGTTGCTATTTGCAACTGCATTCTGTAACTGCGCAATTTCCTCAACCTTATCATTCAAAGAATTTTCCATAGTTAAACAGCAAGATAACAAGCCCTGCAAAATGCAACCTTTTCTTTTACTTTCTGAAATTTTGCTATCAAAAACATTTTTCTCTAAAAATTCCTTCATTATAGTCCATGTCTGCTTACATTTTTCTGGAATTTCATAAGGACCGCCATGAGGCTTAATACATTTTAATACCCATCTGTTAACTTTATCAGAACTGACACTAGCTTCACACTGAGTAAGCATTTTGGCTATATTACTAATAATTTAAAAAAAAAGGAAATATTTTACTCACCGCATTAGTTACTCCTTCAGCTTCTAGTTCAGGTCTTCTGGTCCACGACACAGTCCTTTTTTTTTGTTGTTTCCAGTCTCCAGAGAATAATTCTGGGGTTCCGAACTTGTTTAATCTTGTATATCAGACTCTTATGTCACAACCAGACATTAGGGTCACAGCACAGCTCTTGGGTCTCCATCAGACTTCTGTCCACCTCACAGGATTGTTGTCATCACCGACTTCTGTTACTAAGTCCTGAAAATGCGCTTCTGGTCACTTGAAGGGCACCAATGTAGTGATATCATATATTCCACAGATGACCCAATCCACAGAGAGTATATATATATTTCAGAGACCCACTTCTCCTAGATCATATTCTAGACCTGTGCTTTCCTATCCATGCAGAGTGACAAGACTGGAGTAGTCTGAATGCCAGCTTGAATGTCTCTAATACTGGTCTGACACTGGAGGGGGGGTTTCCCATGAATACCCCCTCAAGTCTAATTACCATCAATAAATACCTTTCCTTTGGTCCTAAACAATATACCCTTTGAAATGTTCAATTAGGTTAAAAGGCCACCTCACACACCTAGGTAGGCTTGCAAAAGATTAACACATCAAAGCTGTTATCTGGCCCCTCTGATATGTGTGATCAACAAACACCCTTTGATATGTATAATCTTGAATGCCTGTATGTAACACATATATACCGTGCCATACATATAACACAATATATATTACATACACCTATATAATATATCTATACATATATATTATTATATATAATATTACAACAGTGGGTAGGGGGTGGAAACAAGGGATGGTGCTCGGAGGTGGGTAGGGTGCGGAGGCAAGATGTTACTCAGAAGGGAGAGTTCCTGCACCTATTCTCTGTGAAAAAAAGCCCTGCCTGCCACCATTTGCAGATTGCTACTTGCCACATCACCTGCCACCATTTGCAGATTGCCAAGTCACCTGCCACCATTTGCAGATTGTCACTTGCCATGTCTCCTGATACCATTTGCAGATTGCCACGTCACCTGACACCATTTGCAGATTGCCACATCACCTGACACCATTTGCAGATTGCCACGTCACCTGCCACCATTTGCAGATTGCAACATCACCTGCCACCATTTGCAGATTGCCACATCACCTGACACAATTTGGAGATTGCCACATCACCTGACACAATTTGCAGATTGCCACATCACCTGACACCATTTGCAGATTGCCACGTCACCTGCCACCATTTGCATATTGTGTCTTGCCATGTCTCCTACCACCATTTGCAGATTGTCACTTTCCACGTCTCCTGCCACCATTTGCAGATTGTCACTTGCCACGTCTCCTGCCACCATTTGCAGATTGCCATGTCACCTGACACCATTTGCAGATTGCCACGTCACCTGCAACCATTTGCAGATTGTCACTTACCACATCTCCTACAACCATTTGCAGATTGTCACTTGCCACGTCTCCTGCCACCATTTGCAGATTGTCACTTGCCACATCTCCTGCCACCATTTGCAGATTGTCACTTGCCACGTCACTGGCCACCAGATATGGGTTGTTACTTGCCAACTGATGTGGATTGTCACTTGCCATGCCAGCCAGTGCCACCAAATGTGCATTGACGCTGCATTGGTGGCAGTCTGGCGGCACTGGTACATTTAGTGAGGGCAGGAGAGCGGTGATGCAGGGCGGGCAGTGAGAGATGATGTCATCTCGCTGCTCCCCGCCGCACCTCTGACATTGAAGCAAGGGGGTCTGGTTGCAAAGTGGAGCTCCATCGATGACCTGAAGCACATGACCCCCACTCCACCGCGCTGTGAGGGCGGAAGAGCGATGATGAGTGGCAGGCAGTGAAAGATGATGTAATCTCTCTGCTCCCCGCCGCACCTCGCTCCCACATTGAAGAGGTCCGGCTGTGAAGAGCGCTGATGTGGAGTGGGCAAAGAGAGATGTCATCTCTGCTTGTCCGCCGGCTCACCTCTCTCCACTCCTCCACCTCTCTCATGCAGCCAGCCCGACCACCCCAGCAGCCGCGGCCACGACCCGCTGGTTAGACAGGGACCCTGTGGCAAGAGACTCGGGGCTATGTTCCCCAGATTCATGGCTATAGCCCCAATAGCCACCCCGTAGTGACGCCCCTGCTTAGGGGGAAGATTCAGTAAAACTGATGCACACAGAATCTGGTGCAGCTGTGCACAGCAACCAATCAGCTTCTAGGTTTTATTGTCAAAACTTTATTGAACAAGCTGAAGTTAGAAGTTGATTGGTTACTATGCACAGCTGCACCAGATTCTGAGTACACCAATTTTAGTAAATTTCCCCCTTATTGTTTTTAATTGAGACAAGTACACACTATAGAGGCATATGCTTTGTTCATATTTAATGTCTGAGGTTTACGCTGGCCACAGGTGAGAGGGAGTCCTCCATCCATCATAAGCGAGATTGATGGAGGAAACCCCCCTATTGTATTGTGACAGCAGGACTCTCCGCTGTCAGAACATACTGGTTTAGAAGCTGCAGACACTGATTGACAAAAGTATGTCATTGCTTGCTTCTGGGTTTAGGGTGCGCGCAACACGATCGTTCCCTCTGTACAGAACACAGGGCTCTATACAGAGGGAACGATCTCTCTATTTCTATCTCTATGAGAAACTAAGAGATCTATAAGTAAAATCAGCACACTTTACACATATTACACATAGACACACATTTAACACCTTAATCGCACAAGATGTTAACCCCTTCCTAGCCAGTGTCATTACAGTGACAGTGTATAGTATTAGCACTGATCACTGTATTAAGCCTGGTACACACTAATAGTTTCCGTTCAACCCAGCAGGTTTAAAGAAAAAAATGGATAGCTCCGGTCGGAGCCGCTGTACTAACGATCCAACATTAGTACAGTGATCTCCCCCATTGAGTCATTGTGTTTTGATAGGGGATGCCCCCCCCCCACGCCAGAACACTCCAATTAGCGCTCTCTGCCATTGGCTGAGAGCGCTGATCGGGAGACGGTAGGCTGCTGGTTTTCCAGCATGCTCGTCCGACAGAAGATGGCCAAACAGCCGGCTTCTGTCGAACCGGCTGACATACACACTGACCAAATGTCGGACGGTTTTTATTGAACAGGCCAATGTCTCCCGACATTCGGCCCGTGTTTACTAGGCATTAGTATCACTGGTCGTGTCAGTAGAAATTAGTTAGTCCCCCCCTCACGTCACATAGTGTCAGATTGCCTGCCGCACTATTAAAGTCATATTATAAGTCACTGATCACTGCCATTAGTAATAAAAAAAATGATTTAAAATTCCAGTATATATACCATTAGACATGTGCACTGCCGAAAAATTTGTTTGTTTTCGTTTCATTCTGGGTTTTTTTGTTTGTTTTTTCCGTTTTTCCGGTCTTTTCGTTATGATCGCAATTCGTAAATTAGAAAATCCGTAAATTTGCAAATTAGTAAATCAGTAAATTCGAAAATTTGAAAATCCGAAAAATTTGAAAAAATAACTAAACTAACTAACTAATAATAACTACGTTAACTATTAAATTATAGGTATTGGAAATTCCTTTAAAATTTGTCTGTTAGTGAATGTAACAAATACGAATTCATCCGAAGTTACGAATTATCCGAAATAACGAATGCCGTATCTAAACGAATGGAAAGAAACAAATTAATAATAATAATAATATGACGTGACACCCATCACACTTTGGGAAGCACATAAATGTGTATTAAGAGGGAAGTTGATTTCATTAGCAATGATAGTCAAGAAACAACAGCAGGAACTCATCAAATCCCTTATTGAGACAATTAATAGACTGGAGTTAGCTCATAAATGCTCGGTCATGCAATCAACGCTGCAGGACCTGTTACACGCTCGTTCCGCCCTTCAGGAGGAATTAGGAAAACGCACCAGGAGACGGTATTTTCTCAGACAAAAGGTGTTCTATGAGCATGGCAACAAAAGCGGGAGACTGTTAGCGCGGACGATTCAACCAGCTAAGACCTCTTCCATTATACACCACATTAGAGACAACCAAGGCACACTCCTCTCCAGAAATGAAGACATAGCCAAACACTTTGAAAATTTTTATACAAAACTTTATAATCTGTCGCCAGTGGAAGGCGGACCGTTGACCTCGGCCAACCGATCCTCCCAAATTGCAGCATTTTTAGCCGAATACTGCCCTAAGCCTGTCACTACTTAGCAGGCAGAAACACTGGAGAGCCCACTCTCCTTGGAAGAACTCCGCTTGGCGGTTAAACAAATGAAGGTTGGTAAAAGCCCGGGTCCCGATGGCCTCCCTTTAGTGTACTATAAATGCTTTCAGGATGAGCTGGCACCCGAGATGTTAAAAACTTTTAACTCACTTTCGAGCCCCCACACTTCCCTTGGCAGGCTCCTGGAAGCACACATTGCTGTTATCCCAAAAGAAGATAAAGACCCATCCTTAGCCTCCAACTACGACCCGATATTCCTTCCCAATGTGGATATTAAACTGTATGCAAAAATGTTGGCTAATAGACTGCTGCCCCTGATCCCCGGTCTCATAACATCTGATCAAGTAGGCTTTGTCCCGGGTAGGGAGGTACCTACTCTGAATATACACCACTGGCTGTCATCCTCAGAGACCAGGGGATTTCTCCTCTCCCTTGATGCTGAGAAGGTGTTCGACAGGGTGGCGTGGGATTATATGCAGGGGGTGCTGAAGGGCATAGGCCTACTGCCCCGCATGCTAGCGCACATCAATGCCCTTTATACCAATCCAGCGGCGAGGGTAAGGGCCAATGGCCTCCTGTCGGACGTCTTCTCAATAAGCAATGGTACACGCCAGGGTTGCCCCCTATCTCCACTGATCTTTGTTCTGTCTCTTGAACCGCTTTTGAACATATTACGTGCCAACAACAACATTAAAGGAATATCCATGCATCACAGAGAGTATAAGGTAGCAGCGTTTGCTGACGATATACTACTGTCCCTGCAATCTCCTCGGGTGTCCCTGCCTAACCTACTGAATGACATCAAATTTTTTGGTGATCTGTCATACCTTAAAATTAACTATTCAAAGTCCCACGCCCTGAATATATCGTTAACCCCTCAGGAAGTTTCTCACTGCCAAGATTATTTTCCTTTTATATGGAAGAAAGAAGCTATTACGTATTTAGGGATTCAGATTCCCAGGAAGCTGTCAGATCTGTACAGTTTCAACTTTCTTCGCTCCCTCTCTAGAATTCAATCAGATCTGAAAGATTGAGCTAGTCTGAATGTGTCTTGGTTTGGCCGTTCGGCCCTTATTAAGATGGTTATTCTCCCCCGTCTATTATATCTAATGCAGACGATCCCGATACACCTCCCCCCCTCCTTCTTCTTGACATACAAGAAATCCTGTACAACATTTATAGGGAAAGATGCAGCCCCACAAATTAAATATTCCCGTCTGACCTGCTCCAAAACTACGGGGGGTATTGGCCTACCAGACCTCTATAAGTACTACCTGGCCTGCCATCTGACTAGAGTGGTGGACTGGAATATTCATGAAGCAGGGAAAGCATGGGTCGCACTGGAAAACACTTATACACCAACACCGACTTCCACACTTCCGTGGCTAACACCACGACTCTGCCCCCAGGATATCAAGATGCACCCGCTGGTCATGCCCTCGCTGTTGGCCTTTGGGAGAGCAGTTGCACTCTTTAACATTTTCTCTCAACCTGGCCCCCTGACCCCAATACGGGATAACCCAGAGTTCCCTCCGGGAGAATCCAGTACATTCCTACACAGGGAATGGCCACATAAGGAGATCCAGGCACGCCACTTCTTTCACAGAGGCCGAAGGCGATTGTATGAGGAGCTAGTAGCGGATTCACGTACCAAATCCTTTCCCTTTTGGTCGTACAGACAGGTGGCACATTTCCTAACCTCTAAAGACTCCACCGACATATGGAGCAGACAACTTACACCCTTTGAAACACTGTGCTCGCGCAACTCGTCGCAACGACACCTTATATCATCTATATATGCCATGTTGCAAGAGACCCCAGATCAGTCAGCGACGCAGACTGTGTGTTCCTCTTGGGAAAAAGATTTACAAATGTCCTTCACAGATGAGGAGTGGGAATCGATCTATACTATGGCGCACAAAGGGTCGATGAACGTGACGATCCAAGAAAACGGATACAAAATTATTACAAAATGGTATAGAACCCCTGCCGGTCTACATAGATTTGCATCCCAAATTCCGAATATATGTTGGCGTTGCAACAAAGATGAAGGATCCATGATCCACATATGGTGGGAATGTGCCTTGCTCTGTCCTATATGAAATGAGGTACATTCCATAATAACGCAGGTTACCACTTTCACCTTAGATTTTAGTCCAGCACAGTACCTTTTACACCACACTACTCTATCAAAACGCTCTTACCAGAAGTCGCTGGCCATGCATATGGTGAATGCAGCCAGACTTTACATTCCCACTCACTGGCGCTCTACGAACACCCCTTCCATTAGGGAATGGTTGTGCAGAATAACCAGAATAGAGGAGATGGAGGAATTAATCTATATCTCCCAAGACCGCATTCAGAAATTCACACTAACCTGGGCATGCTGGATACATTTTAAGTCCACTGACAAATATAAGTCCCACTTTCCGTCACTGCATTAAGATGCTGTGCCTTCCCAACACACGCTCCCTGAGACCCGGTTGGGACCTGGGAGTATTGAGACACGGAGTGGCCCCCCCTAACCCCCTATCCTTCCCCCCCTTCCCCCTTTTTCCTGGCTCTCCATTCCCACCTTCCTTCTTCCCTATACGTCTTCCCCTTGACCCCCAGGTAACACCACAATGAAACAGCCGATCTAATCCAAGCCGAGGACCCTATTGAGGGTCCCTGTAAAATACACATCCTCAGCAAATATCAGGTATATGATAACTTTCCTGACCGCGGATAGACCGGTTGATAGGGGTCTACGTGGTTTATGCACTCACAGGCGGGGTGTCTTACTGACACCCAGATACCTGTTCTTGCTAGAAGTTTGGGCTGTTCAATCATTTGTGCTACATAGGCCTCTTATTGTTTCAGTATATACAAATCCCTTCAGTATATACAAATCCCTACTTTACTACTGTATTGTTACGTAAGAATGTTCTCACCAGGTTAACATGCTATGGTTCCATCTGCGGATGGCTTGTTTGATATAATGTTTGTACAACCATATTTTCCTTCTTTAATAAAATAAAAAAATTTGTGGAAAAAAAAAATAATAATAAAAAACTTTTTACTATTTATGTGAAAAAAATTACATAAATTTATTTTGGGTACAGCGTTGCATGACTGCACAATTACCAGTTAAAGTAGCGCAGTGCTGAACAGCAAAAAAATGGTCTGGTGATGAAAGGGGGGTAAAACCTTCCGGAGCTGAAATGGTTAAGGAGTTCCACAAAACCTGCACAGATTGGATAAAAGAGTGACAGTGATTCTTTTGTACTATCCTGCCTTAGCACTGTATTGTGCGGCCTTGTGGGTCACATTAGGAATAATTCATTTCTGTTATGAAAACAAACGCAGTACACAGAATTCTTCAGTATGAATGAGAATACAACACACAAAGCAAATGGAATACAAGCTCAGGCTGGTATATCATCTCGATGGCCTCTGTATACAGATCTTATCTTATCATCAACACACTAATCCCTGATTATCTGTGTAGATCAGTTAAGAAGCACTGATAAGGTCTTGGAAAAAACACGATTCCATGTTATTTATACACAATATGGCCGCATACAGACGATCGGACATTCCGACAACAAAACCGTGGATTTCTTTCCGACGGAATGTTGGCTCAAACTTGTCTTGCATACACACGGTCACACAAATGTTGTCGTAAATTCCGAACGTCAAGAACGCAGTGACGTACAACACGTACGACACGCTGAGAAAAATTAAGTTCAATAGGCAGTTCGGCTCTTCTGCTTGATTCTGAGCATGCGTGGAATTTTGTGCGTCGGAATTGTGTACAAACGCCTGGAATTTCCGACAACAAGTTTTGTCGTCGGAATATTTGAGAACCAGCTCTCAAATTTTTGTTGTCGGAAATTACGACAGTAAATGTCCGATGGAGCACACGGTCAGAATTTACGACAACAAGCTCCCATCGAACATTTGTTGTCGGAAATTCCGAGCGTGTGTACGCGGCATATGTATTCAGTTATAGATGTTTCAGTTTTGATGTGTGATAGGGTTTATTACATTAGATAGGAAATCGTTTCTGATTGGTAAGAATCTTGGTGCAGCTTCTGGTAAGCAATGTGTTCGGCATGTTACAGTAAGGTTTGCTGAGTTCAGACTTGTTTCTGTTCTGATACATCGGATTATAGGAAATAAAGTGAAATCAATGACGGGACAATTTTATTAGTCAGATGACATGTCTGATGTGCTACAGGGCCACCGGATCACTTTACAGACAAAGTGCTGAAAACTGAGAGCAAGAACACTGTTCGATTTCTGCTAGAGAGTTTGTTTTATGACCTAAAGAAATACATCTATGTGTACGCCGTGTCTATGCATTTCTGGTAAATTGCCAAGATGCGTGTTCATTTGTCAGGTTTTGAAGTAGTATTAAAAGGGTTGTAAAGGCTAAAGGCTTTTTTTACCTTCATACATTCTATGCATAAAGGTAAAAGACCTTCTGTGTGCTGCTCTCCCCCCACAGCCCCCCTAATACTTACCTGAGCCCCCTCTCGATCCAGCGATGTGCACGAGAGCCTCGGCTGTCCCAGGACTCCCTCTCCTCATTGACGGAGACAGCAGAGGGAGCCAGTGAGCCAATTAGGAGAGCGGGGTTGATTCACTAAAATAAAATAGACTGTGCACTTCACAAAGTGCAGTTGCACTCTGAAAGTGCTATTGCTCCAGAGCTTAGTAAATGAGGTAAGGCTTCAGTTTGCAAAGAATACCCAATCATGTGCAAGAAAAAAAAAAAAAAGCCATTTTTCCTTGCACATGATTGGATGATGGAAGTCAGCAGAGCTTCTGCTCATTTACTAAGCTCCTAAACAACTGCAGTCTATTTGCCTTTAGTAAATCCCCCCCCCCCCCCCCCATGTGTCTTATGCATAGAGCAGGGCTCGGGAGCGAGCACGCACCAGTGCCCCCATGGCAAGCGGGTTGTTATTGGGGGCACTGGTCAAGGGGCGGGGAGCCAGGAGCGCCAGCAGTGGACCCGAGCAGAAGAGGATCAAGGTCGCTCTATGCAAAACTACAGAGCAGGTAAGTATGACATGTTTGTTATTTAAAAAAAAAAAAAAAGCCAAACATTTAATACCACTCTAAACCCCAAATTTTAAATTTAATCTATTGCAGCTTATCATTCATCAGATGAGGTGGCCGCACTAGTCTTCTTTCTTTAGAAAAATAAGTTTCCCCTTGTAAAAATTGGACTTTAGAGGCTCAAATGTATACTTGTATTTAAAAAGGTCAAATGTATTTATTTATTATCAAAAGGGTATACAATTTGAATTTTTCACAAATATCGGAAACGCGGTGCAATAAAAATGACAAATTATAATAATAAATAAAGAAATAAAGAAAATAATATGATTTAGTCAGGTCTATTCGCCTCATGAACCGGAAAATGGTAGAGAAAACAAAAACAAAAAACATCAATAGCGGAAAGGACTGTAAAAAAATGGATTCAGTTATGCGCATCACGGTTAGTAGGTACGTTCAGCGAGGGCTCTGCCAGCTCCAACAAAGCAACCTCCAGGCTGGATGGTACTGGGTCAGGGTCAGCAGTGTACTTCTGCCAGGGTGCCCAGATACTGGTAAACTGTTCACTTCTAACTTTACACCTTGCCACCCACTCCACTGCCTCCTTAATCTCATCCACCTTCTTGAGCCACTCTCCTATACCTGTGGACTTTTCCAGTAGAGAGGTATAAGTCTTTTGGCACCATTCAGTAGATGCGGTAGCATACTTTTCTTGTAGTGGCTCAGAGGGAGGGCAGGGACGTGCAAGAGGAAGCAGGATATCAACCCCAAGGGCTTCTTTTATGTGCGTCTGACCAGAATGAATCTGTGGGAAAAGTCTGACCAGAATGGACGAATCACAGGGCATTCCCACCAAATGTGGAGGAGTGTACCTCTCTGGCCGCAGCCACACCAGCAACGGTCAGTGACCAAGGGGTAGATACGTGACAGGGCTGCAGATACCCGGTACCAGCGTGTCAAGAGTTTATAGTTAGTCTCCTGTGTCTTGGAGTCCATAGAGCTAGTGTGCGTGAGTCTTAGCATGTGTGTTATTTGTTCAGCTGAAAAATCCAGCTCCAGATCACGCTCCCATTCCCAGACAAAAGCTCAGAGATCATATGAGGGGTAGGCTCTTCCTCAATGAACAGCCGTTCATATGGAGTAAGAGTGTGGAGCTCCCTAATAGAACTACCATGGAGTCACAGTCACAGTAAAATGGTGTAACTGTTTATATCGCCACCAGTCCATTGGGAAGCGTCCAAATCTATCCCTAAGGGTCTCCAGGGGGAGCAGCTTGCCCTGTTCCAAGAACTTGCCACAACTAGAGGATACCGTCAGCGACCCAGGACCCAAAAAAGGCCACTTGTTCCCCAGGACCCAAAAAAGGCCACTTGTTCCCCAGGAGGGAACAACAAGAAGCCTCCCAGTGGTGTTAGCAGGGAGCCAGAGGGGGCCAGGGAATACAAGGTGTTAGTGTGGTCCCAGACTCGTAGGACATGGGTAGTCAATGGGGAGACCGACCCTGAGAGCCCTCTGTGCTCCAGGGACAGCCAGGGGGCATACGATAGGTTGCAGCCCACCAGGCTCTTCTCCATAGAAACCCACATTTTGGAACGGGTATGAAAGCGCCAATTGAGGATCTGTTGGAGTGCTATGGTCCTGAAGTAGTGGCATATGTCAGGGAGGCCTAGACCCCCCCATCCTTTTAGGTCTCTGAAGTAGGGACACAGCCAACCTAGGTTTTTTATTGTGCCATATAAACCCGACCATTAGGCTCTGAAGATGGGCGAAGAAGCTTTTGAGAAGAGGTATGGGTAACATCTGTATCAGGAAGAGTACCCTAGGGAGGACATTCATTTTACATATATTAACCCGACCTAGCCATGTGAAGGCGGTCCTAGTCCAGTTTTGCAAGTCTCTATACACCGTACCCAAAAGTGTAGGAAAGTTGGCAGAGTATAACGCACAGGTGTCAAGCGCAAGGCCCGCAGGCCGAATCCAGCCCTCCAGGCCATTTCATGTGGCCCTCGCACCTGGTCCTCCACCAGACCCTTACTTTCTGCTTTTAAGCAATGCATCTAGCTTCTTCCCAGCAGCAGCATAGGAAAGGGGGGTGCACGGTGATGTAAGGGAGAGTGGGGGACTCAACTACTGAGGGTGGCTCTTGACATCTAACTACTGAGGGTGGCTCTTGACATCTAATGTAAGGGGAGGGGATGCGCTGGACATCTAATCTTACAGATACAACCGGCCCTTTTGAGGGCAATCCTAATGCTCATGCGGCCCACGATGAAATTGAGTTTGACACCCCTGGATAACGTGTCAAAATGGTCAGTGAGTTATACCCCGAGATATTTGATGGAGGATTTAGCCCAAGTAAATGGGAAAGCTTCCCGCAGGTTAATAGCTAGCGTTTTAGGTAAAGTAATAGGCAAGACCTCAGATTTAGTGTAATTGATTTTGAAGTTTGATATTTGCCCAAAAAGTTGAAGTTCCTGCATAAGGTTGTCAGCGAGACAAGAGGATTCGTAAGGTGGAAAAGAACATCATCAGCATAAGCTGAGAGTTTGTGTTCAGTGGACCCCACTGTTATCCCTCTAATGTTGCCATTTGCCCGAACTGTTCTAAGAAAAGGCTCCAGGACCAGAACAAAAAAAAGGGGAGAGAGGGGGCATCCTTGCCTTGTGCCATTCCGTATGGCATGTATGGAAACCCAAGGGAGAAGAAGCCATTTACCCGAACTTTCACACATGGAGTCGTATAAAGGGCCATGATCCATTGTAGCATGTGAGGGCCTAATCCCAGGGCTTCTAAGACCGCCTTTTCGGCATCAGTAGACAGAATGAGGTAGGGTGGGGAGTCTCGGTGAGAACGTGCCCAATGAATAAACTGCGTGGCACAGATGGAGTTATCCCTAGCTTCTCGACCTGATATGAAGCCCGTCTGATCAGGGTGAATAATGGACGGTAGAAGGTGTTTTAAGCGATTTGCCAACATTTTTGCAAAGATTTTGATATTGACATTGAGCAGCGATATTGGATGGTAGCTTTGAGGGAGAGCAGGATCCTTACCCTCCTTTGGAAGCACCGTGATGTGAGCCAACAAAGCTTTGGGTGGGATCGGGCAACCATTAGCGAACGAGTTATAGTACCTACACATATGATTTTGCAGTAGGGGGAGAAACTTAGCGTAGTATGCTTTGGTATATCCATCCGGGCCAGGGCTTTTCCCGTTGGGCAAAGGTTTCACCGTCTTAGCGACCTCTTCAGGGGAAATGGGAGGGTCAAGATCTAATTGTTGTTCCAACGTGAGAGAAGGGAGTCCGGCAGACGCGAGATAGTCACTAAAAGCACGCAACTTGGAGGTTTGCTCTGTCGGGGAGACGTTTTTGTCTAAATTATATAATTCTATATAATAGTCCCAAAATAATGAGGCAATCCCAGAAGAATGTAGGGTCGCCTCACCACCAGGGGACTGAAGTGTACATTTATGGGAGGCTATTCGCCTCTTCAGAAGTGCCCTAGCGAGCATTTTGCCACACTTGTTGCCATACTCATAGTATTTGTGGGATAAGTAGCGTAGTTGCCTGCGGGCACGACGATCCAAGAGGTGCGAGAACAGCTCTCTGAGCTCGGTCAGACTCAGAAGGGCCTCAGCATCCCCCTGGCGTTTATGTCTGACCTGCTCCTGCTGCAAAGCTGTCAGTACTCTCTGAAAGTCGATCTGCCTTTCTTTTTTGAGTTTAGTGCCCAACTCTCCCCTAAGTACCGCTTTATGGCCCTCCCATATAACTCCCTCTGATAAATCATCGAACACATTTTATGATAAATAGTGCGAGATAGCATCGGTAACCTTAGATACCACTGAGGCATCATCTAGTAAATTCTCATTCGATTTCGAAGACCACACTCTAGGCGACCCATCGGGAACCCGTATCGTAGCGAGAACAGGAGCATGGTCAGAGATAGTGATGCTCCCTATCTCAGCCGTCTTTAACAGCTCCAGGGTGTCATGATCCACACAGATCTATGCGTGTATAGACATCATGCACCCTGGAGTAGTAGCTGTAGGCTCTGTCAGATGCGTGTAACGCTCTCCAAGTGTCAATAATGAAGTTGTTCTGCAGGAAATGCTTAAGAAAGGCTTGGAAGTGTGAAGGGCGGCCATGGGATGTATCTAAGAGGGGGTCTAGGCTGACATTGATGTCTCCCCCTAAGGATCAGGAGGCCCTCCCGGAAGTCTGCCAACTTTTCTAAAACTGCATCTAAAAAGGAGAGCTGTTGAGCATTGGGTGCATAGAGGGTCGCAAATGTAATTTTTTTGCCGGCTATGACCCCCTTAACAAAGACATAGCGTCCTTGCGGGTCAAGATAGCTCTCTGAGGGTTTGAACAGGCATGATTTGTGGAATGCAACGGCCGTGCCGCGGGATTTAGCGACCGGGAGTAACTAAAGAATGGTTGTAGAGGTGCGTGGGCATCTTGGGGAGGAATTGCTGCCTGAAGTGTGTCTCCTGCAGGAACACTACCGGGCACCCAGGCATTTCAATTCCAACTATAATTTGTTGCGCTTGTGTGGAGAGCAGAGACCCCACACATTATAAGACAGTACCTTAAGTGATGACATACCTGAAGCCAGTGACGAACGGGCCATCTATTCTTCCCAGCGGATCCGGTGTGGGTGAAAGCGACCAAAAACGACCTAAAATCGAAATTAACAAACGAAAAAAGATGAGAAAAATGAGGGAAAAATTTATAAAATAAAAATTTAAAGGAAAAAGAGGGGGGGGTGAGGTGGAGAAGGAAGAAAGGAGGAAAAATAGAAAGGAAGAAGAGGGAGGAGTGAAGAAGAGTAAGACACAGAAGTAATTCACAGACCAGACCCGTACACAACTACAGGGCAGGTATAGGGGTAGGGTAGAATTCACAAACAGAAAACCCTCGGACACTGGCCTGGTGTCCCACTTTTCCCACAGATTCATGGGTGCCAGACACTTATTGAATGCAAAGAGATTTATTGTCTCTTAAACAGAACTGTGGGAGAGAGGGTTTAGGGCCAGGACACCCTTTAGTAGATGCAATGTTAATTGGCAGACTCCGAGACTTCTAAAGGTAGACAGTCATGCAGGGAAAGGCACCCAGCCGGACACCACATCTGCATGTGTAGACACACTGTCTCCTATGGCAACAATCTTGAACAGGGCATGTGAAAAACTGGCACAAAGAAAAACACTGCATCAAACTTAAATGTGCACATTAATGAAAAATAAGCAAGCATAAAGTCCATAAGTGAATAAATCCATCATTTCCGAGTCCATATTTGATACCCCACATCAGGCTTTAACCTTCGGAGCGAGACGTGGAACGCACGCCACTCCCAGGAATCAGCTGACTCACAAACGCTGTTTACATCTAGTGCCAGGCCAGGCACTATTACATGTATGTGAGTGTAACTGCTATTATTGCTGCTGTTTTTACTTTATTAAAAAAATACTACACTATGAGACTTTTATCCGTGTCTCCTGTGGAGTAATTTTTTACATTCTAGCCCATTCCTGAGTGGCCATTGGAGTGGATTTATGCCATTAGCGGAACCAATCTGGTGTTCCCAAAGCATTTTTTTGACCGTCCTGTAAAAAGGGGTGAAACAGCTCTGGTGAGTGGCCATCTTCATACTGAGCACTCGTGGTGGAAGATCTAGTTTTATCTCAGAGCATTCCTTTTGGTGTTGGGATTTATTCACTTATGGACTTTATGCTTGCTTATTCTTTCATTAATGTGCACATTTAAGGTTGATGCAGTATTTTCTTTGTGCCAGTTTTTCACATGAGCATAGCGCCTTATTCTTTACTTTATGATTCTACACAGTTTAGTGATATGTTCACTTTAAAGGGGGCAGCTGTTGGTTTATATGTTCTTATCCCCAAAAGGCGCCATTTTTTTGGTATATATTTTCGCAACAATCTTGAATAGTTTCTAACAATGGTTACAATGAACTCTTTCACTTCCTCTACAATCGCCTATTGTAGAGCTCCCAGTCTCTCACTAGACATGCTGATCCACTGCCACTGGATTTCCTGAGCTCTTCCAACCTTCTCTCTCAGTATCTTCCTCAAGCGTCACCCCCGCTTCCCTGCTGGGTCCCTAGTTTGGCATCCGAGATCTCCTCAAGCTTCATCCCACTGGCCTGCTCGGTCCCTGGCTTGACACACAAGGCTGTTCTGCAAGTGTCACCTCCGCTGGCTGGGTCACTGGCTTGACACCTGCTGAAGTTTCTGGATTATTCACCATCCTCGGTTGGTGAGAATACTGCTCTGATACTTGCTTCAGCTACTCATTGTGGTCCCTGGTAATAAGGTGGATGGTCCCTTAGTGGTGACAGCTTCCCCTCTACCTCTGACCATGACAGGTTCTCCGGCCGGCAGAACATCACTTCTGGTTGGACTGCAAGCCACAGTCCCAACCCTACGCTGCTCTGTTGCTTCTGGATAGGCCCTCAGACAGCCTAGCAGCCAGATGTCCCCGGGATAGGCCTCAGGCTCTGGCCTAGCAGCCTAACACACATCCACCCAGACAGCCATCCAGGTGGCACAGAACCCCAATCACCTGACCTCACCCAAATAAATAGGCTCTCCCAGCAGGCCAAGGGACCAAAGAAGATCCCTGCCCATTGGCTGAGATATCCCATCTATTCCTAATCTGTCCTTGCAATGCCCTTGTCTTATCTAATGCCACCAGATACTCGGCCATCTAGTGACAGAAGAGAGAAGTGCAGCAATTCCAGAATTAGGGTGAAATCAATTGATCCCCTATCAATTGGCCAAGGCGACTATACCTGAAAGGTAAATTTACTAGCAACCCTGCCTAAACATCCGGGTGCTAATTTTTTTTCTAATTTTTATATTGGATATTTTTTTTTGCAGAAAGTAAAAAATATTAATTTATTTTATGAAAACAGACGCAGTACACAGAATTCTCCAGTATGAATGAGAACAACACACAAAGCAAATGGAATACAAGCTCAGACTGGTATATCATCTCGATGGCCTCTGTATACAGATCTTATCTTATCATCAACACTAATCCCCGATTATCTGTGTAGATCAGTTAAGGAGCACTGATAAGGTCTTGGAAAAAACACGATTCCATGTTATTTATGAACAATATGTATTCAGTTATAGATGTTTCAGTTTTGATGTGTGATAGGGTTTATTACATTAGATAGGAAATCGTTTCTGATTGGTAAGAATCTTGGTGCAGCTTCTGGTAAGCAATGTGTCCGGCATGTTACAGTAAGCTTTGCTGAGTTCAGACTTGTTTCTTTTCTGATACATCGGATTATAGAAAATAAAGTGTAATCCATGACGGGACAATTTTATTAGTCAGATGACATGTCTGATGTGCTACAGGGCCACCGGATCACTTTACAGGCAAAGTGCTGAAAACTGAGAGCAAGTATGACTCCGAGTAATAAATAACTTCCTGTCTGATGTCTGCTAGAGACTTTGTTTTATGACCTAAAGAAATACATCTATGTGTACGCCGTGTCTATGCATTTCTGGTAAATAGCTTGAATTGTTGCTGAATATTTTGCCTAGATGCGTGTTCATTTGTCAGATTTTGAAGCAGTATTAAAGTGGTTGTAAAGGCTAAAGGCTGAAGGCTTTTTTTACCTTCATACATTCTATGCATAAAGGTAAAAGACCTTCTGTGTGCTGCTCTCCCCCCAAAGCCCCCCACAGCCCCTCTAATACTTACCTGAGCCCCCTCTCGATCCAGCGATGTGCACGAGAGCCTCAGCTGTCCCAGGACTCCCTCTCCTCATTGACGGAGACAGCAGAGGGAGCCATTGGCAATCACAGCCAGTGAGCCAATTAGGAGAGAGCGGGGGCGGAGCCAAGCCGTGGCTCTATGGGGTTGATTCACTAAAAGCAAATAGACTGTGCCGTTTGCAAAGTGCAATTGCTACAGAGCTTAGTAAACAAGGTAAGGCTTCAGTTTGTAAAGAATACCCAATCACGTGCAAGGAAAAAAAAAAAAAAAAGCTTTTTTCCTTGCACACGATTGGATGATGGAAGTCAGCAGAGCTTCTGCTCATTTACTAAGCTCCTGAGCAACTACAGTCTGCCTTTAGTAAATCCACCCCCATGTGTCTTATGGATGCATAGAGCAGGGCTCGGGAGCGAGCACACACCAGTGCCCCCATGGCAAGCGGGTTGTTAATGGGGGCACTGGTCAAGGGGCGGGGAGCCAGGAGCACCAGCAGGGGACCCCGAGCAGAAGAGAATCAGGGTCGCTCTATGCAAAACTACAGAGAAGGAAAGTATGACATGTTTGTTATTTTAAAAAAAATAAAAATGGGGGGGGGGGTACACATTACCACACAGTGTTAACAAAATAGCTTTCATTAACATGTACATATAAACGTATGGATGTATACATGTACACTCTTTGAACCTCTAAAGTCTCATTTTTACAAGGGGGAAACTTCTTTTTCAATGATTCCAAAGGATGTGGCCACACTAAGGAGATATATTGAACCTCCATTTTTCTTCTTTTTTTTTTTTTTTTTTTCCCCTCTGATTTCACCCTTTTCACCCCAGTAACGCATCCTTTGTAATAGAGTGCCTCCACTCTGGATGAAGGAGCACAGGGAGCACCTTTGGGCAGCCACCTTGTCAGTATGGGGGGAAGGGGGTGTTAGATATACTAGCAGATTTAAATACACTAACAAATTGGGGCCAAACTCAAGCTAACACTTTTTTAAAAGTTAAAGCAAACAGATTTTTTTTTCCTTTTGGGATAAAGGTTTTACATAAATAAAAAAAAGCTGATCATTGCAAGCACCCCTGTCAGTGGTAAATGGTTTGTCTCAACGCTTTAGCTGCTATATTTGTAGGACAGCTTGTTCTTTTGAAAAACAACTGACTTATTGGCAGGATCTCCAGAGGTAAATAGAGGATAAAAAGCCTAAAAAAGAAAACTGATGCAGCCAATACATCTAAGTATCGGTAGGCAGCAATATATTAAATGTTTGCTTTGGGGTTTAAAGTGTTATGATTAACCACTTCAGCCCCGGAGGATTTGGCTGCCAAATGACCGGGCCACTTTTTGCGATTTGGCACTGCGTCGCTTTAACTGACAATTGCGCAGTCATGCGACGTGGCTCCCAAACAAAATTTACGTCCTTTTTTCCACAAATAGAGCTTTCTTTTGGTGGTATTTGATCACATCTGCGGTTTTTATTTTTTGCGCTATAAACAAAGATAGAGCGTCAATTTTGAAAAAAAGCAATATTTTTTACTTTTTGCTATAATAAATATCCCAAAAAATATATAAAAAAACAAATTTTTTCCTCAGTTTAGGCCGATACGTATTCTTCTACATATTTTTGGTAAAAAAAATAGCAATAAGTGTTTATTGATTGGTTTGCGCAAAAGTTATAGCATCTACGAAATAGGGCATAGTTTTATGGCATTTTTTTTTTTTTTTTTTTTTTATACTAGTAATGGCGGTGATCAGCGATTTTTATCATGACTGCGACATTATGGCGGACACATCGGACAGTTTTAATGCTATTTTGGGACCATTGCCATTTTTACAGCGATCAGTGCTATACAAATGCACTGATTACTGTATAAATGTGACTGACAGGGAAAGGGTTAACCACTAGGGGGCTAGGAAGGGGTTAAGTGTGTCCTAGGGAGTGATTCTAACTGTGTGGGGGCTGGGCTTACTGTGACAAGACACTGATCTCTGCTCCCGATGACAGGGAGCAGACGATCAGTGTCCTGTCACTAGGCAGAACAGGGAGATGCCATATTTACACAGGCATCCCCCCATTCTGAAGTTTCCTGATACGATCGCTGGATACCGGGAGACATCGAGTCCGCGGGTCTCGCGTACGTGATCAGCTATCAGCCAATGGCAGTGGATCACGTGATGTAAACAGAGCTGGTAATTGCCTTTTTTTCCTCAGGCTGACAGCGTGAGGAGAAAAAAAAAGCTGATTACCATGTGGAGTAAACGGGACATCGGTCCCGCACACTTCGCTGACCCACTGCTGCTAAGCAGTGCCCACCAGTGCCACCTATCAATTCCCATCAGTGCTGCCAATCAGTGCCTCATCATCAGTGCCATCTATCAGTGCTGCCTATCAGTGTCACCTACCAGTGCCCACCTATCAGTGCCCATCAGTGCCCACCTATTAGTGACCATCAGTGTCCTTCAGTGCCGCCTATCAATGCCCATCAGTGCCACCTATCAGTGCCCATCAGTGTCACCTATCTGTGCAGCTTTATCAGTGCCCACCAGTGCCGCCGATCAGTGCCCATCAGTGCTGCCTTATCAGTGCCCATTAGTGCAGCCTATCAGTGCCCATCAGTGCAGCCTACCAGTGTCCATCAGTGCAGCCTATCAGTGCCTATCAGTGCAGCCTATCAGTGCCTATCAGTGCAGCCTCATCAGTGCACATCAATGAAGGAGAACAAACTATGAAAAATGTTTTTTTCTAAATTTTCGGTCTTTTTTTGTTTGTTTAGCAAAAAATAACAACCCCAGTAGTGATTAAATACCACCAAAAGAAAGCTCTATTTGTGTGAAAAAGGAAAAAGATGGCATGTGGGTACAGTATTGCATGACTGTGCAACTGTCATTCAAAGAGTGAGAGCGTCCAAAGCTGAAAATTGGCCTGGGCAGGAAGGGGGTATAAGAGCCCAGTAAGCAAGTGGTTAAAGCATAACTAAAGAAAAAACTTTTTCTTAGTTTTAGATAAAGTGGAGATGGATTAGAACACCTGTCATGTTTTTATTGTTGTCTGTGTCCCCGTTAGGGAGATTCACCCTCTCTATTTATCCTATTTTAGTGCCCAGTAAGCAAGTGGTTAGCTGGATGCCGTGGTCACGGATTGGACCAGCACCTGTTGATGTCCAGAGGGGTGGATGGTTCACACACTCACCTGGAGCAGTTTATCTGTTTCTTAAAGTGGTTGTGAATCTCAGACATGAAATCTGAACAAAGCACATATTTCTATAGTGTTTACTTGCCTCTCTCCAAAGCACTAAGTGTCATTTCTCTCTGCTGTCTCATTCCTCTGCAATCTGTATGAGTCACTTCTGACAAGTTTTCCTGATACCAAGAGCTACAAGGTTGACAGGGGAGGGAGCTCCAGCACACAGCCTGTGATTAACAGCCTCAGCCCTGTCTCTGTGTGCTGCTTCCTTTCCCTCCAATCAGCTCTCAGAGCTCCTGTACAGTGTCTAAGGCTGGATTCACGCCTATGCATTTTTAGTGCTTTTTGCATTTTGCATATTTGCACTATTATTATTGTAGCGCGACTGCTACATTATTATTATTATACAGGATTTATACAGCTTACGCAGCGCTTTACAATATAAAAGGGAGACAATACAGTTATACTACAATAAAATACAAGGGGATTAAGAGGGCCCTGCTCAGAAGAGTTTACAATCTAATAGGGTGGGGCAGGTGGTACAAAAGGTTGTCTACAGAACGTGTTCCATAGGAAACCATGTTAAATGGACTGTAGTGCAAATCTGCAAGATGCAAAGAGCACTAAAACTGCATAGGTGTAAATCCAGCCTAACTTCAGCTCCCCACCCCCTGCTTTAGTCAACAGACACCGACAGGGCAGCGCAGGAGCGAGCCCACACAGGTGCCCCCATGGAAAGCAAAGAGGAGGAGCCTGGAGCGCCAACGGGAGACCCCAGAAGAAGAGCATTGGGACTGATCTTTGCAAAACCATTGCACAGAGCAGGTAAGTATGACATGTTTGTTCTTTTAATTTTTTTTAAATGAAGGTTTATTGTCTGAAACGAGATAATACAAATTTAACGAAGCACCTAACCTGTACATAAAGTTTTTACTGTATTTGTGATTTTTTGGGGACAGGTTCCACCAGTGTTGCCAACCGTCCGCAGAATTACGGACAGTTCGTTAAAACAAGGCACTTTTTCCCTGTACGTAAAAGTCCATAGTAAGGGAAATGTGCCAGTAAAAATGGCAGCGATCGGCTCGGGGTCAGAACTGCGCATGCGCAATGCCGGAAATCCCAGAGAAGAGCCGATCCTGAGCCGCAGAGTCTGACTCCTGCACAACCTCTGCCCGGCCCACCCGCCACGCAGCCAATAAAGTCACTGCATTTTCCCGCCAGCCTATGAACAGGCAGGACGGAGGAGCCTCGTAGAGTGGAGAGCAGAGCTGCGTGTGTCCTGAGCGGAGGGAGCCTGAAAAGTCGTGACCGGTGGTCTGGATAACAGAGCACACACACCCCCACCGGAGCAACGGACGGACCCCTGCCAGCCTGCCTGACTGAGTGAGTGACGTGTGTGTGGAGCCTGCTGCCCGCTATTGCCGTGCCGGGTGTCTTGGACCTGGTGAGTCAGTCAGAGCAGACTAGTAGTCGGACAGACACAGTGAGTGTGACAAGAGAGACTACTATCTCGAGTCGACTGTGTGACTGTGTGAGGGTGAGCAGGGAGACAGCCAGGCTGGAATGATTCATTGATGGTGGAGGGAGGAGGGGGCTCAGGTGGACCTGTGGTGCACCGTGCTGTCAGACAAGCACAGGCAGCAGTTTCCAGACAAAAATGGCAGTTGTGAGATTGTACAAAATCATTGTATGCAATCTCTGTCTGCTGTCTCTCACTCTGATATCTCCTGTATTCTGTCCGCAAGAGTGAATCCTGTCTGCATAACCATCTCCTGTATCCTGTCCGCATGACCATCTCCTGTACTATGTCTCCAGTCTCTGACCATCTCCTGTACTATGTCTCCAGTCTCTGACCATCTCCTGTACCATGTCTCCAGTCTCTGACCATCTCCTGTACCATGTCTGCAGTCTCTGATCATCTCCTGTACCATGTCTGCAGTCTCTGACCATCTCCTGTACTATGTCTGCAGTCTCTGACCATCTCCTGTATCATGTCTGCAGTCTCTGACCATCTCCTGTACCATGTCTGCAGTCTCTGACCATCTCCTGTACTATGTCTGCAGTCTCTGACCATCTCCTGTACTATGTCTGCAGTCTCTGATCATCTCCTGTACCATGTCTGCAGTCTCTGACCATCTCCTGTACCATGTCTGCAGTCTCTGACCATCTCCTGTACCATGTCTCCAGTCTCTGACCATCTTATCTTTTATCATGTCTGCAGTCTCTGAGGGGGAGCCAGTAGAGGAGTCAAGAGTGGGAGCGCCGCCAGATTGGGGATCACGAGAGAAGTCAGATGTGTGTGGACTGTGTAGCGGAGACTATCAGATAAAACCAGAGCCGCCAAGCTGAAGTTGCCTGACTGAGCCCTGCACAGTGCACCTGAGAGGAGGTCAGTCTGAGGGGGAGGTCACTGATGTAAGGGGGGGGGGGAGTGAACACAATAATGTAAGGGGGCACTGAAAAAAATGTTAACCCTTATATCAGTAACCCCCCTTACCTTAGTGTATTCACTCTGCGGAAGGTAATCTCTGGTCACCAGAGTCCCCCCCCTCATTAGAGTTCCCAATGTTCCCCCTTTACATCAGAGTCTGCAGGATTTCCTCTTATAGTGCAAGGGAGAACTCTGCAGACCCTGATGTAAGTGGGAACTCTGATATAAATGGGAGCGCAGAGCCCCCCTTACATCAGAGTTCCCCCTTAGATCGTGATCTGTGGCATCG